>QMIH01001503.1:25236-35459 GCA_003987875.1 Clarias batrachus | reverse complement strand
TTTTAATACGTATATTAAAAATAAAATAATTTTATTTAATTTTATTCTATACTGACTCCAAAATACTTATATTAAAATAAAATAAAAATTAAATACTTATATATACACAAGTATTTACATTATTTTTTTTATTTTAATATAAGTATTTTGTATTTTGGAGTCAGTATAGTGATACATGAATTGCTGCGATCTCGAGTGTAGACATTCAAATATATCTAATATGTCTATTGTTTTATATTAATTGTGTAAATTTTTGTAACAGAAACAACAATTGGGCAAAAAAGAAAAATCTGCCAGCAACCGGTTCCAATACTTTTGATCATTAAAAGAAATTGTGTGTTCAAACACAAAGTTCTCACTTGTTTACATCAAAATGTAAATATCTGGAAATGAAAGCTGGAATTCTGATCCATTGTCTCTTCATTCATCTTTTATTCAAGCGTACAGGGAAAAAAAACTGACCTTGCTGTTTCAATATTCTCAGAGAAGACTGTGTGTATACAGAGCCATAAATGTGGTCGTGCAGAAACAATCTGAACACCTGAACATTACACGAATATTTAAAAATCAGCAGACATTATGTATTAAATGTGTTACAGGGAGCAGAGGTAAAGAACGTGCAGGACCTCATGTCCTCAGGGTCAACAGTCCAGAGCAACRGAGAGTGTGGAGAGGAGGTGAAGAGGCGTGTACAGGCAGGTTGGAACGGGTGGAGAAAAGTGTCAGGTGTGATAAAAGAGTATCAGCAGGAATGAAAGGAAAGGTGTACAAGACAGCGGTGAGACCAGAGATGCTCTAGAGGACGTGGCACTGAAGAAAAAGAGGAGGCAGCGTTGGAGGTAGCAGAGGTGAAGATGTTAAGGTTCTATTTGGGAGTGACAAGGATGGATAGGATCAAGAATGAGTCCATCAGAGGGACGACCCATGTTAGATGCTTTGGAGATAAAGTCACGATTGTGGATGTATCAGTGGGCTCCGAGGAACCTCGCAGACATACAGCCTCGGTATTCCAAAAACACCATTTGAACAGTTTGCACCGTTTTCTCATCACCGTCCTGAGCTTCTGTAAACGCCAAGTACAAATCTGGACTATGTCTCCAATAGGTTTTGAAGAAGCAGTATTTATAACACAAGAAAATCTCTCGGGGAATCTTTTGGAATATTAACAGTAGATATTCCCAGCTGTGCACGGCACCCAGTGTAAAGAGTGCTCACCATTACTCGGCTACGAGTAACGAGTACTCACGGTAACAGATTACCGAAACCATTCAGGAAGCTGTCTTCAGGATTCAACCATCAATAGTTGCTACGTCAATGGTGTATTCCTTCCAGCCGTGTCGACACATCGCTCTACATTGTGTATTTATAAGTGCATTTGCTTAAAGGAGCCAGGCACAGACAGTTCCATTAAAACCTGGTGAATTATTAACAAACATTATCATTRCTTAACGGCAGTGAGAGGTGACACAGCGCCGAGGAGGCGAGGACCCGCAGCGCCCACTGCGAGATGGGAAAATGTCTTCCTTCTTTTCCTTCAGATAAAACGTGCGCRTACGATACTTTAACGGAGGTGGCAGCTTCTTTATTCAGGATTAAACTGACTGTTTTAGTTTACGATATAACTTGTGATTATGATAGCGCTGGGGGAAGCAGGAAACAAAGGAAGCATTAAATATGAGTGGACAGGACGGCATCACAGAGTACATGCACACTGTAGACTGGCATCATAAATTGTGTTTATAAAGGGCTATGAATTAATTTTTGATTTCTTGGGAGGAATTAAGGACTCAAAAAAAAAAAAAACCTCTTGAGGCATGACTGATCATTGAACTGAAGTTTTTTTTTTTTTTTTTCACACCTTAAATCAGGAAAGAATGGGTGGGAAATTTCAGACGACTTCATTGTGCAAGAACAGCCAGGAAACAAATCATATGCAAGGCAAATAGAATTTTATTTATTTATTTTTAAGTAATGAGGGGAAACGAGAGAATTAGAACTATGAAACAAGGAACCAGGGAGACATGGGCAGTGAAGATTGGATGATTAGCAAGCAAGAATTCTGGGGCATAAATGAGCTAGGAAGTGGGTCACTAGGAGGAACTGGGTGGTTATGAAATGAGATATGGGTGAGACGTGGGACGAGGGGAGTARAACCCAGAAAGCATCATGGAGCTACTTTATAAAGAAATCAGTAGCGATAGAAAAGATGAAAAAAGATCATTTTAGTCTTACACACTAACACACAAATACCCGGCTCCCAATGGAATCCTAATCAGTAACTGTTGATGTGTGGGTGTCTTTATTTATATTAATATTACGGTAAGAAGATGCACATTTAATGCTTTTTCTACTGGATAAATGGTACATCTACTAACAAAGAGCGAACAGARCAGGAGGATTAAAGTAAAAATAACGACATCAGGAAATGAGGTGGGTGTAATGGGTATATTCGGACGACGCCTCCCTCTGCGGCTCTAGACAGTAATTACAGGACAGCTCGCGAGTGTCATGCCAAAGTGGCATCACTACGAGCTCATTAGAGGGTTCAGGTCTGACAGAAAGAACCCCTGCACTCTTTCTATCGCTCTTCCCTCTTATTTCTCTCTCTCTGTCGCCAAAGGCGGCAAGGACCGAGAGTGTGTTTGTGTTGTTAACCTCGCCGTTGTGCATCACCTGTATTTGTCATGTGACTAATTAGGTCTCGCTGCGAGAGCTCGCTACTGAGAAATGAGGCCAAGATAGGACCTTATGAGCAGTACATGTGTACCGTATGTGGGTGTGTGTGTGTGTGTGTGTGTGTGTGTGTGCAGGTGTTAGGAGGGGGTTGGGTCTTGCAAACCACTGCAGTAAAGCCGCCACAGCCCACACAGACATAGGTAAGAAGTCACAAGGGTGGATGCGTGCACACATGCTTGAGTAATTTCGCATTCATTTTGTTCCACGTTTTTTTTGGCAATATTCTTTCATTAAGATTCAAATTCTCTTCCTCACCTCCTACGACTCGGCGAATAACACCTGTCCGTATTTCCACCCACACTCACTCGCAGCATTCTTTTCTCTTTTTTTCTCTATCGTCGTCTCAAACATTGCAAAAACCTTCTGCTTTGCCTATATTTATTTTTTTTAAAAAAGAAAAGAACAAGAAAAGTTTCGGAAAGAGAGAGAGAGAGAGACAGAGAGTGTAACCTAAACTCGGGCTTAAACCATCAGACTTGGGGCAATGAGGATGGAATGCTGCCATATACATTTGTGTACATATAAAACATTAAGTAACCTTTTCTGATATGTATTATATGGGGAGTTCACTTAAGAAAAAAAGTTGACATTATCACCAAAAAAAAAACAATGAAATTTCCCCTAATGTGACCTCATACAAGAAGATCCTCTGTAGTCCATCTAGGGACCATGGAGACCACTGGCATGGCACATGTGTGTGAGACGTGAAATAGAGAGTGTTTGAAGTGACACACTTCGGGGGAACGCTGAGACCGGTGATAATTGGTGCTTTATTTGTGATATTCCCATTTGCAAACTATTATAAGTGGAACCTGTTTAAAAAGCTGAAACCATTAAACACACTTCTGTGTACTGAAAATAATATTAATATAGAAGAATACTGGAACTTTAAAGTCAAGTGTTTAATGCTGTCAACAAATTGTAATAATACTATTAATAGTATTTTTATTATCATTTTATTCATTCTTTAGACAGAAGAATGTATAAATGGAGGTTTTATATAAATATTTTATTTATTTATTTATTTATTTATTTATTTTTATTTATTTATTTATAAGGGGGACTAAAGTGGTGATCGTTGAAAGACTTATACTTTGGCATAATGCTGATCTCAAACATCATTAGATTCTGTACTAAGAACCTAATTAAACAAATCTTAAAACAGGACTTTTGATTGTGTAGAATAACAAAAAACAAGTCTGCAGATATGTCGATTTTCAATGATAAGGCGTTCCACCTGCTGAACGCTCACGTGACTGACAGCATTCAGCCRGGGCCGTCATGTCAGGCTTCCCTCCAAGCGTTTGCACGAGTGAAACACTGAGATGAGTGCGTTGGTGTAGCAGAGAAACTGTTCTGGATTTATTTTTGTTATTATTATTATTATTATTATTATTATCCTGGTTTGACCTGAAAGCCTTCAGAGTAATAATCTAAAATTAAAAAATTAAAAAAAAACACAAAATGGTCTTGTTTACCTTTGTTGGAGAGTCCTAAAAAAAAATTTTTTTAAAACTTTTTTCCCACCAAATTCAAGCCAATATAATTACACTTCTATATTCTATGACTTCTAAARTCTGATTTGAGCTTTAAATCAAGGTTTAAATCCATTTATCATCACATGCTTTCCATGAGACATTCCGAAAACTCTCATTTTAACTATGATTATTATGACATATGAAAAATACCCTGTCTAGAATAGAATATGCCATACGCATCCAAAATCATGGGAATTCACATACGAGGTCACTGAAACTACAAGCCTGTTTCCCAAATGATAAATTTCCTTTAAAAAATTATTTAAAATAAATAAAACAGAAAATAAAGAATATCTTTTTACGACTGACATTAGTTACGCATACCTTTCTTTGTTCTTTGCAATTGATAAATTTGTGGCAAAAACAAACCTTGAAGCACATCTACAGTATAACTTGTGCTGTAAAATGAGATCCTGCTGTGTGTCATGCACAGATACAAATAAAAACATAGGTTTTATTAAATCCAATGCTCAAAACTGCTGAACAAAATGATCCCTTTTTTATTATTATTTATTTGTATTTTTGTGTCCCAAGGCCGTGACAGCTCGATCATACATTCCCCCTTTTGTGACCTTTTCGACTGTATACTGTACGTGTTTAGAGTTGGGGAAAGTAATCAAACCTTGAGATTTTTTTCTTTACTCGATTTCTTCTGCATTTGTTTCATCATAACGCTTTGATGGTTTTCAGTTCTTGCTTTTCAGAACTGAAAATCTTGTCGGTGGTAATCACACAATCACACCAAGACACACACACACACACACACACACAGAACAAATGCACTGGATGCTGAGAAACCTTGGAGTATTGCTTTAAGTTACTTCCTTCTTACATTTCATACCCAGGTCTATCTATTCCACTTCCTTTTTGTTTGCAAATGTAAATGACATTTCGTCAGATTGCACTGCCTCGTGGGCAAGCTCTGCTCCTGAAGTCGAACAAACTTTATATGCCGTAATAAACTGTTTAAATGGTTGCGTGGATCTTTCGTTTCATATACGGTGCACTCGTATACATAAAACATGTCACGGTTCTCCTGTGTGTTCGAAATTGTTCTGTTTATCTCCACGAAACTGTATGAATATTTATGACCGGGGGTTTGATGATGAATTATAAGAACCTTTGATTTGTGTGCATGAGACTCGGGCTATTTGTATGCTTAGAAAAAAAAAGTGACATATTAATGTGAGCGGTGAGTTTATATTTGGGACGACGTCTATAAATCATTGCATGCGCATGGAAATAACAAGCGAGGATTATGTATTTAAGTTTGATTATGTATACGCCCGCACGCGCACACGTGTCCGTTATGACATCTTGGTCTACTGGTTTCATGAGACATTAAATCAAAATGCTTTAGTGTTTGTACTATGTTTATGTATAGTTGTTTACTGTATTGCAGCCTGACACAAATGAAATTTGAGAACAAGAACTCTGAAGGTTTACCGAGGTTTCGAGATGTGAAGCTTTCATTTATCAGATTTTTTGAACATCCTATAGACACTCAATTGGATTGAGCATCTATGGTCAACACCTCATTGTCGTGTTCCTCAAACTGTTCCTCAACTATTTTTGCATTGTCCATTATCCTGCTGAAAGCTGCCATGAAGTGGCGTACTTGGTCTGCAACAATGTTTAGGTAGGTGGTACTGTACGTGTCAAAGTAACATCCACATAAATGCCAGGTCCCAAAACGTCCCAGCAGAACATTGCCCAGGGGCATCACACTGCCTCTGCTGGCTCAGCATCTTCTCATAGTGCATCCTGGTGCCATGTCTTCTCCAGACACAGTAAGTGACACGCATGCAGCCATCCATCTGATATCAAAGAAAACGTGATCGGACCAGGTCCCCTTCTTCCATTGCTCCGTGGTCCAGTTCTGATGCTCACCTGCCCATTCTAGGGACTTGTGGTGGTGAATATGGGTCAGCATGGGCACCCTTACCTGGGGCTGCAGCTATAGAGTCCCATTCACAATAAACTGTGGTACGCTAGTCCATCCTGGTACCATCTCTTCCCAGGTAAGTGATGACCCCCCACCCAATCCCAACAACAACAAACAAAAAAGCAATCATACCAGGCTACGTACGTTCATCACTCTATGGCGCACTGTAGGTGTTTTCAGTGGTGCACTATGACTGGCATGGGGCTGAGATGGACTGAGTATTCCGACACTTTTCGATCAGAACCAGCATTCACTAGTAGGTATTCTGTGGGATCAAACCAGATGAGCTTTACTTCTCACATGCATCAGTGAGCCCTGGCCACCCATGACCCTGTCGCTACAATAGCTCATTGGTTTTCCTTTCTTGGACCACTTGGATACTAATCCCTAAAACTTCTAATAAACCCTCTCAAGACCAACCTATTAAAATTTGGCCCTCATCAAAGTGGCATTACTCTTGGAGTTTTTTGTTTGTTTGTTTGTTTGTTTGTTTGTTTGTTTGTTTTTTTCTTGCATTTCCAACACCAACTTCAGTAACTAACTGTTCCCATTCTGCTTATTATATCTCACCCCAAGTCTAGTGCTCTCACTATGTAAAACAACAAGCGGTTTAGTAAGAGGAATAATAACAGTATTAAAGTGTTAAACAGATAGATGGATGAAACGAGCGAGAAAGCAAGAGCAAGCACAAGCAAGCCAGGGAAAATGGAGAGCAAAACAAAAACACAAACAGAATAAGCAAGCGCAAAAGAGAGAGAAAAAAAGTCAGATGTACTGTAGGGATATGGACAGAAAGACAGTGAAACAAATGCATAAGGACGGCAAGGCAGAGAAAACAAGGGAGTGAAAAAACGAGTGAGAATGAGAGATAAAATATTACAGAATGATGTGGACAAAAATGTCAGAGGAGGGTGACAGAGAACGGGAAATGGAATGAGGGAAAATGACAGGACCCAAAGCTAGACAGAGCAATACGGTGTACGAAAATGAGTGCAGGAGATAGAACAAGACGCAAAAACAAGACAAGACGCACGGAACAATGAGGAGACCGTGATGGAGAGAGCCTGAGGAGATGGCGAGAGACGACACATCACACATTCGCTGCTACTTGTTTCAATACTGACACCGGATTCGCTTCATTAAAGGTGTGATCATTAGCACTGYCGCTTAATCAGGAAAACACTGACATGTGAAGAGGAGAAGACGAGTGTCACGTGGCTTATGTGGAAAGCTGCAATCATGTATTTGACTGTAGACAGTATGTACTTTATTACAAGGGGCGTTCAAGTCAAACCAGGACTTTTGATTGTGTAAAATAACAGAAGAACAGTTATGAGAGCACATCCGTATAATCCAGTGCTGCACTAATTCAAGATTCAAGATTTTTATTGTCATATATACCTAGGTACAATAAAAGTCTTATTTTGTCTTAGCCTCTTGAGAACTAGATGCGAATAAGAAACAACAAAATAAAATAAAATAAAATAAAATAAATAAATAAATAAATAGAATAGAATAGAGTTTTGAATTTACAGTGTACACTAATGCACTTATCACAGCATTTCAATAGCACTTGGACACCACCATAGAAAGGTTTCTCAGAACAGCAGAGCTAGGGCTGTCTACTTCACATCTGGCCTAAACATGTGGAATGGGCTTGGAGCGAGGTCAGGACTGTGAGGCGGATGTGGCAATAACACCCTGCCGACTTCCTGTCATGTGCAAGTGGTGTTCGTGAATGATGTACGGTGTGTACAGTTCCCACAGACGGATGCGTCTCTTCCACTCTTTGGCGACAAGCTAACTGTCGATCAATGATCGCGCGTTCCACTAGCTTAACGTTTAAAAGAGTCTCATCGCCGCACTGGTTTTAAATCCCTGGCTTAAAATTAAATAAATAGAGATTAAAAAATGTAAGCTAATTATAATACAGCATGTATGCACAACCATTACTGATTCATTGGGGTTTCTTTCTTAGCTCAAAAAATTGTCAATGGAAATCGTCACGCTGCATGACACTACAGACCTAAAGGAGGCTCCAGCTGCCAGAGGGATGATGGGGCGCCATCGTACTCAGCTGAACTGCAAGAAGAAATATTCCTTACCTATAGCCTCATCACAAAAGTCCACGTCTGATGCAAGCAAAACAACCAGCGGCATTTTGGAAACAACTGCAATGGACAGATCAATATAAATGGACTCCTTTGCCACACTCATGTGGCGATTGGAGACAAAAATGGAGCAGCGTTTGCTGACAAGAACACATAACCAACTGGGTTTTGTGTTATGCTTTGAGGTTGTGTATGAGCAGAACAGAATACATTTCACATGTAGATGTAAGAATGGGTTCCAGTAAATATCYGAAACTGAAGCTGGAAAGAGACTCGCATCTACAATAGGGAAATGTTCCAGAACAAAACTCAAAATCCACCATGAACTACTTACAAAAAAAAAAAAGCAAGCTGAATATTTTGGAATGCAGAAGCTTTGACTGAAAATATGCAGGTAGGTTTTGAGCGTGCTGTGCATGCATGATAGTCCAAGAATCTCTTAARTGGAAAGTGGGGGAAAATTTCATAGAATACAAATAGAATACAAATGCTTCTAGCTGATTAAAAGAAATCTAACCAATATTACATATAGAGTATATTGTTATAGTACAACCAATATTATGACCACTGAGAGGTAAGGTGAATAACACTGATTATCTCATTATAATGGAACCTGGAAGTGGGATATACAGTGTTAGGCAGCAAGTAAACATCATCGCCGTGTAAACTGGGCAAGAAGAGGGTTTAGCGCGAATTATACAGAGATAAAGAGCCAAATTATAAATACTAGACGACTGGGTCAGCGCAACTCCAAAAATGTAGCTCCTGTGGGAAGTTTACAGCCTGCAATAATCAGGACCTTCCAAAAGTGGTCCAAGGAAGGAAAACTGGTGAACTGCAACAGGGTACACTGATGCACATGGAGAGTAACGGCTGGCCTGTGTAGTTCAATCCAATATTACTGTATAGCTCAAACTGCTGAACAAGTTAATGCTGGTTCTGATAGAAAGGTGTGAGAACGTGCCACAGTTTCTTTCGTACACTGTATATACAGTATGAGCAGAGTCAGGGTGACCATGCTAACCCGTGTCCACTGCCAAAGTCCCTATGATGGGCAAGTGAGCATCAGAACTGGACCACAGAACACTGGAGAAGAGAAGTTGGCCTGGTCTGACTGCATTTTCTTTTCCATCATATGGATGGCCAGGATGCACTATGGGGAAAAGGTGTGCCAGTGAGGACAGTGTGATGTTCTGGGCATTGGTCTTCCAGTAAAACCTTGGGTCCTGCCATTCATGTGGATGTTAATTTGACGTATACCACCTACTGTACCTAAACATTGTTGCTGACCAACTACAGTAGCGCCCTTCATGGAAACTTGATGGCAGTGGCTTCTTTCTGAAGGATAATGTGCTAGGATAAGGAGCACCGCTAAAATCGATCAAGAATGATTTGAGGAATACGACACCAAATGTGTTGACTTCGTCTCCAAATTCTCCAGATCATAATTAAATTGGGCATCTGTGGGATGTGCTGGAAACACAACGTCAAACGTGCAGGACTGAAAGAATCTGCTACTGACACACAGTATACAGTAGACCACAGCACACCGGCAGAGGCCTAGTGGAGTCCTGGCATTGATGCAGTAAGTCAGGACTATTTTGGCAGCAAAAAAGGGGAGACACACTCAATATTAGGCAGGTGGTCAGAACGTTATGACTGTTCAGGATACAGTATGAAACTGTGCACTAATATTTACAAGAAATTAGCAGGAAACACTTCTTTCCACTTCAAAAATACAACATATTTCCACAAATGTACAAACATGAACAGAAAATACCATGTCTACATTTATCATATTRAATTCCCCAATGTCAAAAGTTTCTTACTACAGGTTGATTTGAGGGAGATGATGAGAAGCTGTTCATGCCACTGAAGACACGTCGCTAATCA
>QMIH01001503.1:8128-21390 GCA_003987875.1 Clarias batrachus | reverse complement strand
TCAAAAACCCAGACATTTATAATTCCCCCCTCCCTCCGCCGCCCCCGTCCCCTACCCACCACCCGCTGTTTGCAGAGCTGACTGAACATTCAGTACTCTGAAGGCGGAGTGAGGCAGACGTATTTGCTTATAGCGTCTCTGCTCTTGTGATATTCACTCAGATGAGACCTATATTAAGTCCAGCGGTAGGGATGCATCCAGGTACCTTTTGGTTTTTCATTAAACCTGCTTAGTATTATGCAGTCAAGGCCATCACAGGCTGGGTTATGCTTGCTGCATCCATGTATTAAAGAAAGGCGCTGTATTCCCTCATCTTGATATTTTATAATTAACCTTATAATACATTCAGGTCAGTGTTATTTTGTTTCATCACATAGTATCATGTGGCCTCAGATGCTGGTATTAAAGCAGACATTAGGGCAAATAGGTCTATATGTTACTAGTACTGTACTGGTGTCAATGACTTCCTAGTTTTTCATCCTAAAATGCATTATTTGGCCATAAGACCCAGGTAACAATATCTAATGCCAATGTTGAATATACATGGGGTGTTCAAGTGAAACCGGGACTAGTGATGAAATTTCTCATGTATGAAGGTGTAAAACTTCAAGCACAGTACAGTGATGAGATGCTTAGCTGCAGTAAAACATTTGAATGGTGCAAACATTTTTACAGAAAGACTTACTGTATACAGTAAAAACATCTGTTAATGAAGCACCTGACCGAGGTGGCTCAGGGCCCATTGCAGTCGTTCCCATGAACATTCAACGAGTGGAACACCTGAAAACTGATGGAGAACTTGCGGAAGGGACGCATCTGTCTGTGGGAACGGTACACACATTTATTCACCAACAGTGCACTACAGGAACTYGGCTGGGAGTTATCCTTTTTCACATGTTTGGGCTATTTAAGGTGTTCCTGGGAGGCCAGCGTTTCAGATGTGAAGCAGGCACTCCGATCATTGCTCTGGCATATTGAGAAACCTTTCCAACTTGTCGGTATCCAAGCACTAGAGAAACGCTGGGATAAGAGCTTTAGTATAGCAGGGGATTACATCGAGAAATAAAGGGAGTTTTTACTCCTATAACTGTGATCTGTTATTCTGCACAATCAAGAGTCCCGGTTTGACGTGAACGTCCGTTGTATAAACGCACCATCAAAAGACGTTTCAATTTACARTAACAAATAAGGTGCTAATAAAAAACATTTCCATGTCAGGGAGGTAAAAAAAAAAAAAAAAACACACACCTATATACTGTATGCTGTGAAATTATAAGCAAATATGACTGGTAATGTTTTTTTGTTGTTTTTTTGCTGAAAACACTTGGCTCCAAAAACATCCAAAGAGTTTTTTTATTTCTTTTCTAGAATATTAAAGATTTCCAAAGATTTGCATTATCAGCATCAGGCGGGAGGTTTTTTTTTTTTTTTTTAATCGTGAATGACAGGCAGAGAAAGAGAAAGTGAAAAAAGGAGAAGAAGATGACAAAAGTGTCACAGGCAAGGCAGAGGGGACACAAAAGGAAGATGTGGAAAGTGACAGATTTGGAAGACAGACAGATAGAGAGCAAAGAGCGAAAGAAAGAGGGCCAGAAAGCAGAGAACACAAGCGTGAGCGAGTGAGAAAGAGAATATAGGGCAGTAGGGGAGAGAAGACGTGTGACCAAAAAAAAAAAAAAAAAGACTGATGGATCTTCGTGGTGAACGACGCACCGGCGAATGGRAGGGAAAAACTGAGCAAACTGATTCAAGTGTGTCTTTTGAAAGTGTTGCTAATGCAGCACAAGCTCTGATCGATCCGCKCTCTGCTTTGCTCGTGCTATTCCCTCGACTCCTATTATAAACAAACATTTGTTCAGCTTACTTATTCACTCGTAGCCACACTCAATAGCTAGCAAGCAAAGAAGGAAGGAAGGAAGGAAGGAAGGAAGGAAGGGAAAAAAAGAAGAAAAGAAAGAGGACAGTACGTCTAGAGCATCTTTTCCAGCGGGTCACACGGCCACGCAAACCGAGTTCAGCTGAACTGAAATGAACACGCATGTTTATTTTYGGACATTTCAATAGCTGTATTTAGAAATGAATATGTCAGGCATGTGGATAGAAATGAATGAAGCTCATGTGTGCAGGCCATGGAGCAAAGAAARACCGTGTTCATGTCCATAATTAATGATTTTAGGAACATAATGTATTTATAGTATAGTGTAAACATTTCCCCGGTTGCAGTGGTTCCATTTAAAGCTACTATGGAATTCAGGAACCAGATACAGATAGGAACATTTGGAGTATTTAACATATACAGCCATCGTACGTCACCTGTTGCACGCTGATCCCGTAGCCGATGACTCTGTCCGTAGCGTTCGGTTCTCTCTGCGTCCACTGCAAGTTATAGGAGTAGTTGCTGCCCTTCAGGATGCGGATGGGGTTCGGCGTGTCATAGTAAAATTCAGCCACATACGGCCGAGCTGGGGACGGTTTAGAGCGAGAGAGAGAGAGAGAGAGAGAGAGCTTCTTTATTTCTTCAAAGTCTACTTTATGTTGCTGTACCTCCGAAACAAAGCAAATATGATGAGGTTAGTTAYAGCAATAAGAAGGTATTCACATGGTGACGCGGTCACCCTGACACAACAACATTTTTTGAAACACAAGAATATTTCCTGAAACGCAGAAACAATTCACAAAACAGAAAAAAAATTAAACACAAAACCATTTCATGAAATCAAAAAATATTTCCCAAAACAAAATGATGTTTCCTGCAACACAAAAATTTCACAAAACAAGAAAAACACAAAAATATTTACTGAAACATAAAACATTTCACAAAAAACAAACAATGTAGTTGTGTTCCTGAAAATGTTTTTTTTTTATGTTTTATGAAATATAATTGTGTTTTGCTAAATGTTTGTGTATTTTGTGAAATAATTTTGTGTTTTGTAAAATGTCATCATGTTTTGGGAAATTTTTTGTTGTTTTATAAAATGTTTTTGTGTTTTGTGAAATGTTTTTGTTGTTTTATAAAATGTTTTTGTGTTTTGTGAAATGTTATGTTTTGTGAAATGGCGCTATTCACTATTCTGTAATTTACATGTGAGAAATAAAAAAAAGGTTTGTGTCACTTTTTTTTTTTAATAGATCCTCAACTGGACTGAAACCATAAAAACTCCCACCATAAAAAGTAATATTTAGCCCCCACCCTTAGGAATCCCGTGACTGTACAAGATCACTGTGTGGAATAACAGAGCCAGTTTCTGAATTAAATGACTGGATGTGCACTGCTACGATATGKGACAATTATACTACAGGCAACATGCTGGAAAATGTTAAGTCGTCGAATCGAAGCAGTGCAGTGTGCACCCACGCGACCCACACTAACATACACATACGCCGTCTGCTCTGTTCAGGGAATCATTGACGATGTCCTCTAGTCTGCAGAAAACTAATCTTGAGCTCATTTCACCGGCCGGTGCATGTGCACACAGATGGGTCAGCAAGCAATTTATTCCTTAGAAGATGGCTATAACGGAATGCGTCTCTAACACTGAAAACAATGTGGCTTTTGTCACTGTATCTGGTTCACAGAGAGGGGAAAATGGATTGTTACAGCTTGTAATTTAGAAGGAAAAAAAAAGATATCACTGAGTTTTCTTTTTTTTATAGGGATACAGAGACGGAGAATGGCTGTGGCTGTGAGTAGTGGTTAGATGGAGCTAGATGATAGCAATATCACGGTTTTAGTTGCCACACTGAGAAGGATGTCTTGCTGAGACTGAGATAAGCTTTTTGCGTTATAAGGGAAAATCCTACAAGTGGCCAAAAGCCGTTTTAGCACCTCTGTTAAAGTCATACGGCTGCTGGGTAACATTTTGCCCCAATAGGAGACTCCTTTATAAATGTACAACATACTGAGTTACAGTATAAGAATAATAAATAAATAAATAAATGAACAAAAGATCATGCTGTTCACAAATAACCAGTGCACACGCCATCGAATAAAGCATTTATACGCGCTTACTCATTTAGCACTATCGATCARAAGCGCTGGAAAAAGGCAGCATTATCAGGATACCCACATTAGATAATTGTGCTGTTTACCTTTTTAAGACAGGTCAAAAGACATCAGAATCACAATGTGTAACGAGCAACCACAAAAAGTAAAATGTCTATGGCTAAAAACATCACATTAATAATAACTAAATGGTGGTTGATTTCGATTTTTCACTTAGTACTGTAGCCTACAGTATATATTTGTTGCATTTCTTGGCTATTCCAGCTATTATTTCCAGCCGTGGTCAAATAATGGATGAAATGATTATTCAGTGCTGGACACAAACAGCAAAAAGGCATGATGATTATTATTATAAAAAGCCAGAAGCATTTCGTGTTCATATAAGAATATTTACGTGAAAATATTGTTTTTTTTTGTTGTTCATTCATGTCTTGTGATGGTGTTCAGATATGTTGACATATTCACGAATCAGGACATTCGCATAGTTAACACAGAATCAGGAAATGAAATTAATTTTAATACCATTTAAACATCTCATTTCATTATTATGAACATATACAATGAAGCACATATACACACATTCGTCATGAAAGAGCTACTGTAAAACAAAAAATTCATGTTTGCTTCAGCATTGAACTAATTATGCACAATTCTTCGTTGTACTTGTTCTGGCTTTTAGATAAAGTCCTTCCATGCGCCATCGGGTGGATATTCAGTGAAGCACAACACGTTTATTTAAATTCTTAAATGGTGCTCGTGGGATTTCGCGGCACTGCGCGAAACGAAATGTGGCCTTTYGTGATAAAAAGTGCGCATTYCTAATGRCCACATCTGTAACATATATTCAGGCATTTACTGTAGATAGCATAGTAATAACGGTATAATGAACCTAAACAGTCAGGACACCCGAAACTCACGTCTGTCTGATGTTTTTACTCCTTTACCATATGACTGTGCCATCAGGCAAGAAAACCTCCATAGAGGTGATACCCTGGTCCTTTAGKWCATTTAGGTCGTCAGCTGACTGTATTTTATTGCCACATAACAGTGCTAAGCCTAGAACTGACCCACTGCAGCAACCCCAGATCACAACACCGTCTCCATGATGGGTGCATTACTTCATGAGCTTCCCTTTTAACTCGGACGCACGTATCGCCCTGGAATCTGCACACATCAGACCACATGACCGTTGTCCATTGGAATTTAGGCTCCGTAGCAAACTGAAGCCTTTCGTTTCTGATGAGTCTCACCAACAAGTGGTTTTCTTACGGYCACACGGCTGTTTTGTCCCAATCCTGTGCGTTCTCTTAYGGTCACTGTTGAACACAGCTCTGATTTTTTTACTGTCAAATATTTACGATTGTATTAGAACTGCTCTTAATCCAATTCCAGTTATGTTAATGTATCCTTTATGTATGTATGTACTGTACAGTACAGGGTGCACAAAAGTCTGGATCCATTGAGAAACACCTTAGAATGCAATTTCTCTATGTGAAGAACCAGTTCTACAGGATTGTTAGTTTTAAAGACACATCTGGTTTAACAGTAATGGAAAAATATAGAAACTATAAAAGAACATATTCCTTCGAATCCAGACTTTCAGACCACCCTGTAGGTACTGTGTGTGTGTGTGCGTGCGTGCGTGCATGAGAGAGCTTTATGTAGGTGTGTAAGTTATCTGTGTATTTGTGAACACTGACAGCAGGCAGCACTTCTGTTCACACCACGCAGTAAGAACAATTGTGGCTATTTTTACTTTGATTGATGAATTAAGCGCAATAAATGCAAAGGTTTATACCGAACTGATCATGCTGTAAAGGGTCTGGTCATCTGGGAAAAACCAACGGTATGTCACAGATACTGAAACTGAGTTTTATGCCAATAATATACAATGCTTGATCTCAGCGAACCATGTAAAAATGTTTATGTTTACTATGTGTTTTGCCTGAAGAGATCATGACAGAAGCCTAGAAAAGTGTGAAGAAACATTTCGAACAAGAAATCTATCCAAATATCCAATTATTTCCCAAATAATTTTAGAACAAAGAAATATTACTCAAATAACGAGTTGGTGATGACGCTCGTGCTTAAACGGAGAAGAGAAGGACACTGATGTAATCAGAGCGGTAAATCATTTCAACTTATGTGGTAATTAAACCGGAATTAAAAATATAATTGAGCTTTAAATTGGTCATTCTCAAAGGTAATCAAATTCCGAAATGAAAATGCGTTGAACTTGAGCTCTGCTGGATAGATTTCTTATTCGAAATGTCCCAGAATTTCAGGAAATGTGTCCTTTAGGTTTCAAATGAAAATACTGTTCTGAAACATGTGAAGGATTTTAAACAGCTGCGTGGCCGTAAGAAAACCACTCATTGGTGAGGCTATGTGAAAGGCTTTTCGTAGGGAGCATAAAGATTTGACTTTGGAGCAATAAAGGTTATGTGTTCTGATGAGTCCAGATTGAGCCTATTCCAGAGCGATGGCCGCATCAGGACAAGAAGGGAAGAGCATGAAGCGATGCACCCATCATGCATAGTGTCCACCTTAAACACCTCTGGAGGCGGGGTTAACGTTATGTGGCAATAAAATGAAGTCGCAGAATATTCKAAATGGATTTAATCTTTCCCTTCCCTGATGGCACGGCCATACTCCAGGTTCTGGGAGCATGATGAGCCACATGAATTGGCCTYCACATTGTGTACTATAATTAAACCAATCGAATGAAACCCTTGTTTTTCTTTACCTGAGACGACGAARGTGCAAGTAGAGGTGCCGACCCCGTTGCTGACTTTACACTCATACGTGCCGTTGTTGGTGGGATCGAGGATGAAGCGGAGCTGAGGGACGTCCTGAGGGTCCACGGGAGGAGTGCGGATAGGAATCGTGTTCCGGTACCAGCGTGCGCTAGCTATACGGTTGGGATTGGACTTGAGAACTAGGCAGCGCAAAATGACGGTCTTGTAGTTTGGAGAGCGGACATCCTGGGACACCGGGTCCACCACGGGAGGGTCTGAGAAGAAGATGAAAATAATATTTATGCGTAAACCTCATTTGATGAAAAGCTTCATTACCGCTTTCTGCATTTCCTCTTCTCACCACTCAGGTTAAACTTATTGTGTAATGAAGGGCATATACTCTATACCTATGATAAAGGTAACAGGAAAGCTTTACTTTTAAATGATGTTAAACTAACTCATTGTTGGATGTGTGATTCTGGGTCGTCGGAAGCATTGACTCATTTTCTACAAGCAGCGACTTAGAAGTATTGCGATTCCAGTAGTACATCCATTCTATCGTACGTATAATACCAGACCAAAGTATGAACACACCATCTAAATCAATGCTTTTGGTTTAGTGATTTATTTCCTACTTTTTAGAATAACACTGGGGATTTCAAAACTGTGAAATAACACATGGCATTATGTAATTTAGTAACAACAGTAACAGTCAGTTGTTACTTTAAGACATGAAGGTCAGCTGTTCGGGAATAGTTCTTGCAAGAACAGTAGTCAAGCCCGTCATGATGAAACTGGCTCTCATGAAGACCTTCCCAGGAAAGCAAGACCAAACGAAAATGAGAAGTTCATTTAGAGTTACCAGCCTCAGAAATCACCAATTAACAACCACCACCTCGGATTAGAGACGCTATGAAGCTTTACAGATCATACGGTCAGTAGCAGATGCACCTCAATATTAACTATTCAAAGGAGATTGTTGTTTATGCTGGACGCCTCCAGTCCTGTTTTACAGTGTAGAAAGGAATAAAAATCAGGACAGGCCATGGAATTATTAGAAGGGGTGTCAAAACTTTTGTACAAAACGAGCTATGTCACTTTTATATTACCATTCTTGTAGTGAGGTTTTTAATAATATTTTATAAAATCTTGACATGGTTACGGTTTGTGTTTGTTTTTGGAAGCTTGTGATATAAATGTAGTTCTTGTTATAAAGCGTACAGGACGATCAGTGCCTGATGTACAGTAAAAGCTCTTGTTCGTTTCACTGATGTGTAATTAGCGTGAAGGCAATCGACCAAACATTGCGAAAGACTTCGATACTGGGCGTTAGAATTGCACATAATGAATTATTATTATTTTACTTACTGTAATTTTCAAAATAACCAGCGATGGAGAACTAAACCGCGACCTTGAATTAGATGAATTCGAGTCATCAAACGATACGTAATTATTTTATTAAGATGAAATGAACCGGGACCAAAAGCTCCTCGCACACAGATTTTCAAGCCCACTCTTCATTACAAATTTGTTTACAAACTCCCAGAGATGTTCATATTTCCACGCGCATAATCCTCCATGCATCCTCACGCGATCATTCACCAGCTTCCCTGCCAACTCTTACACTCGCTTCTCCTACAGTATAAACGCGATCCTTGTATACAAGACGGCAAAGCCCCATGGGGGGACCACCATGCTGGCAAACACTAAGTGGGAATTATGAGTTAAAGCCAACTGTCTCTGTGGGAAGTGTCTCCAGTGCCAGGGAAGGAAGTTTGCAGGGAACAGCGGAGGCAGGAATGTCTCTTTCTTTAAATCCTGTCTTTTGAAACCAATGAGTTTTGTTTACCTACGACCTCGGGCAATATAGACTCAMATTTATAAAATAAAATGTAAAAATCTTGTAATAAATCTWAACTTGATTTAAAGTAGCTCTACTGGGACAACCTGTGTGATAACCCCAGCCATTTTCTCCTTAAAACCATTACAGAGACATATTTATAGAAAAATTTTATATTTAACTATAATACATAACATACTATAGGTATTAAACTACGCAGCACAGTGGCGGTGTGGTYGCTTAGCACCTCAAGGGTCTGGGTTCCATATCTGAGTGCAYGGAGTTTGCAGGTTCTCCCTTCGCTTGGTGGGTTTCCCCCGAGTGCTCCGGTTTCCTCCCACAGTCCATAGACATGCAGATTAGGCTAACTGGAATTGCCCATAGTATGTGAATGAGTGTGTACAGTATGTGTGTGTGTACCCTGTGATGAACTGGCACCCCGTCCCTAAGTGTCCTGGGAAAGGGCTCCAGGCCCCCCATGACCCTGAATACAGGATTACACAGTATAGACGATGAGTGAGACCAGTGAGACTTTTGTGCCTTTGACATGTTTAACCCGCCTAGATAACACAATGATAATACAGTGTACTGTTAAAAATAATCCATGCTGCATAATTGGATCTTACGGAACAATACATTAAATTWAAAAAAAAGACAAAGCATCACATKCATCTTCCCTTATAATAAAGACACAGTTTAGTAACAAGGATTTCCTACCGAAATGGAAAAAGTAGAGAGCAGTTACTCTACATTCAATACGTCACRGACGCACTTTTAGCAAGAAAACACATCTACTGTAACAATGTGGAGTTATATTGAACAATATTTTGTCTCCTTGATAACAAGTCATTCTGAATTCCGTCTGTCCATGTTTTGCTAAAGACTAGCGCGATCTACAAAGCTAACTAGCTCCTAGCGCAAAGCTTCCATTTTATGCTGTTTGGAATTCAATCATGGAATCCCAGACRTTACAGTAGCTGAKACTCTAAAGCGGAATAAGTGGRATTAGGGGTGCAGTGGTGCTGCGAGTGCTGAAAAGGGTTCAGTTCTAGCCTATGCGGGTATAAAGATACGAGTCTGTAGACTGTCTATGATATCAGGAAGAGTGTGCTTGGTGGGGGAGGGGGCATTGGAAACTCACAGGCACAGAGAATGTAACGCGCTTTAACTTCAAATCCAATGGGACTCCTGTGCTTGATTTYAGAGGAAGTGTAGGTGATAGAGGTGTGGTCCTTGGACCGTCCGGGTTCTKTGGGGCCGTGTAACCGGAGTTGTGGCCATCACTGTCGCTTAGCACCTCAAGGGTCTGGGTTCAATTCCYTGGCCAAGACTGATTCCCTTCTGAGTGCATGGAGTTCGCATGTTCTTCCCGTGTTTGGTGGGTTTCCTCTGGGATACTCCGGCTTCCTCCCACAGTCCAAAGACATGCAGAATCTACCCCGCCTTGTGCCCCAAGTCTTCTGGTATAGGCTCCAGGCTACAGACGATGAGTGAGCGAATGAGAGCACGGCGGATATTCAGTAAACTGCTTAAATAAATAATACTTGTTGATGGCTTTTGCGTTTTGAAATAACACAATATGTCAAGACAAACAGAAACTTTAGCATCAGAGCTCCTGTATGACTGCAGTAAATTGTAAATATTGCTGAACTTCTGCGCATAAGGCGCAACGCTGAATACAGCCCATGTGTTAACGCCATCACGCAATAACTCCCAGAAGCGCAACGTCTTCGCGAGTCATATGTGCAGCATACATATTCATGCAAGACGCTCAAAAGGTTCCAGTGCACAAACACTAATCAATGTGGGCGTGGCTGGGAGGAGAAAAGGGAGGATGTGGAGGCGAGAACGAGAAGCCGTGAGTGATACTAAAGAGACTAAGACGTGCAAAAAGGAGACAGGAGATAAAAGATACTGTAAGCTTGCGGAAAATCATGAGATCGTCATGATAATTAAAGGACTGTCACCAAGGAACGATGGTCATTGTTAACTTAAAAAAAAAAAAAGGCAGAATGGAGGGAGCGTAATCACACGTGACACGGGAGCATGACACACGTAATCACAGTGAATGACTGGAAGTACACAAAACACACTGGAAGTAAAGTACAGTCATAATTAAAAGCAGTTGTGACTCGACTGAGTACAAAATTATCCACAATGTAATTTATACCCTTCAAGAAACAGCTTTCTCAAAAGTCCAGGGTTAGAATAAATCAATAGGACTGGAAGGGGTTGTGGACGCCCATATCCGAAGACCAACGGTAATAAAGACATTTTTGCAATCAGGCAATCCGTGCATAATGAATAAATCGACTCGATGAAGGAGACGACATGTGCATCTMGGGATTATGCATCCATATGTCTTCCATTCACAATGAGACTTGTTTACGTGGCWCTAGTCTGGCTCAGACGTCATGTCAGTCTTCCAAATTCATCACAAACCCTTTTGTCTGTGTTCATCCTTGTGCACAACACTYAGAGAGGATCAGTTCTGCAAGACCAAGTTCAATACATAACTTGTGTTATTAAGGCGTAGTACATCGCTTTGGGCTTAATGGCCTCATGAGAAAAGGACTGAAGAGCATTGAATGATATGRAGTTATTCTCGACGCTAATGAACTCGGAGCCTCTTTAGCTTGGGCTCTTAGCAAACGCGCTTTCAGCAGGCATCATAATGGACGCGTTATTGAGAGTGTAAATGCATTAACGCATGAGCTGCTTCCAAAAGGCTGCATTTAAATACAATGATAATAGGCATCCGCTAGGAGTGTTTTAATGGAATATGTGTTTGTGCGTGCGTGCGTGCGTGCGTGCATGCGTGTGTGTGTGGGGGGGGGTTGTTGGACGTGTCCCGAGGGATCTCACTCAAAGCACTGTGTTAAAGCCCAGATTAACAGCACTTTAGAACAAGCTTCATCAAACCAGATCACAGCGTTTATCGTGATAAAACTCTAGAGTCTTCATTGCTGTGGGTTTTTTAATAGCATTTCACATCTTGCCATCAATTTATGTAATAGGTCTGTGGAAATCAGGCGAGGTAATGATTTTAGTCGTATTATACGAGCTGGGAAATCCRGTGCGAGTAGAGGAATGTGGTTTATTTCTCTAGGTAGGCCGGAGCACAGATTCAACGCCAAGATGGTGCGACGGGATATTAAACATAATATATACAAGTCCCAGTGTTTTAATATTTGCACTAGAATTTGATAGAATGTTGAGAGTACTCACACTCCACGTTGAGCTGCACGTGCCCCAGCCTGCGTTTGATGTTGAGGCCGTTGTACGGTGCCGTCTGGCATCGGTAAGGCCCTGCCATATCCCGCGTGACGTTGGTGAGACGCAAGCGCCCATCGCGCGTTTCCGTCATCCAGTCGCCTGACGGCATGGGCATGTCTTTGTTAGCCCGAGACCAGAGAACAGGCGGGCGTGGCTTACCTTCAACCAAGCACAGCAGGTCTGCAGTCCCACCTTCGCTCACATTGACCACACTTCCACCCACAGGTACGACCAGGACTGGAGGAATTACTAAAAAGAGAAATAAAAAGAGCAACATCAAAGAAAAAAAAAAAGGAAAATTGGCTCTTGCTTTTATGTTACATCATATGACATTTTCCAGCAAAGGAAAAAAACAAACAAACAAACAATCCACTTCCTAACACCTTTTTTTATCCCCTTATATTTTATTGGGCTTAAATGCATGCCTTGGATTTAAGGTAAAGTTACTTTTTTTAAAACATGTCTAGGATTTTGCTCCTCAATAAATATCTATCATTCTTGTACAGCAGGTTGTGAACTAATGCGAGTGATCTGAATTAGGGCTTCCAAAAAAAAAATTTTAGGCACCTGTTCAATCCTATCCTAATTTTATGTTTGGAAATCTAGAAGTCTACAACCAAAAATTATAAAATGTTATTACAATCAAAGTAGAGCACATCAAAGCACTGTTTGTAAATAAACTGGGACATAATTTTAAGTAAATGCAATTTAGAGTTAATCATTTGCAGTGGATTGCTGTAGTGTAGTTGCTAAGACGAGTCCTGGGTTTTATAAAGCACAATAGGTTTATATGTCTAGGTTTAATCATGTGCATCATTAATAATCATTAATAAAATAAATAAATAAATATACATACATACTGTACACTCAGTATATCCCAAAAAAAGTAACTAAATCCTGTATCCATATGGTATTTTAACACTGCAGAGTGTTACATGAACTGCAAATTTGATGACTGTAATCTTCATAAAATCCTACACTTGTGCCCAGGTCATGTAATTTTTAGACGCTCCCTAACCGACTTCATCACTATAAAGTGCCGGTCACCTGCATTACCGAGAGATTAGATTCAACAGGTTTTATCAGAGAAAATGTTTTTTTTTTTTTTTTTTCTTCAGTTCGACTCCATTCTCTGTCCTCTCCAGAATAAGAAAATACACATTTTGTCCTTTTTTTGTATTTATTTTCTAAGGCTTTTTAAACCAAAATATCTCCATACCTCACCCTGGGCTCGCTCTCTCTTTGCTGCTGCCATCTCTTCAAGTCTATTTTCTGAACAAAATAAAAATGTGCTCTGCCGTCTCTACTGCTGCTCCGATTCATTTAAAGCTTCCTGTGGCTCATGTTAAAAAAAAAAAAAAAAAAACAGTTGGGGTTTTTTTCCTTCACAATGTCTCACACACAC
>QMIH01001502.1:108653-129006 GCA_003987875.1 Clarias batrachus | reverse complement strand
TTAGCTTAATCTGCATGTCTTTGTATTGTGGGAAGAAACCCACAAAGCCCAAGGAGAACATTTAAACTCCATGCAAACACAAGGCTGGAATCAAACCCGGAACCAGGAGATGCAAGGCAGTGCTAACCACTAAGCCACCGTGCCACCCAAAAATCTTGATAGTGTTCATCCTGAACTGAACTAAGTAAAAATGTTGTGGAGGATCTGATTTTCTCTCCCYGTGCCTCTCTCACAGATTTAAAAGCACCATTTGATGAAAAGAGTTTGTTCCCTAAGGACATGCTGGAGCAGATGGACAAGCCCCGGCATTACAGGCCTAAAGTTACTGTTATGAGAAAATATGGGACAGCCCTAAGGAGCATGGGGTGTGTGTTTAACTTTCTTTCCATTTCCACAGATGGAGCAGATATTTAACATGTGGAAGAAATAGGCTGATTGTACGTGCATAAAATCTGCAGAAATGTCATATGTAACAAACTGAGCTCGTCAGGGTACATTTTTAGTATGCGCAATGTTGTGTATAAAATCATTACAAATGTGCAAGTCTGTCCATTTATATTTGAAAAACACACATACAGGATAACTGATCATGTCATACAGTCACGTTGCACACATCAACAATAGTTTTCTGCCAGGTGCGATTTTGGCAAGAATGTAATGTAACAGCAGCTTGTTAATTTGTCCTTTTATCCTTAGATGTGTGCCAAGCAACAGTGAGAAAATAGCAAACTAAAAGCCGCATATAGCCACAGAGGCCACTGAATGTATTCTAGTTAATAATGATCAGCTTTTCTTTTTTTATAGACTGAAGCAACAGTCCCATCTTCTTCTCTATTTGCTCACAATATCAGGGTTTGCTTATTAACAGGCAAGACCAAACCAGTACTAAAGTGTCCTTAATATCACTGCAGCAAGTGTCAAAAATGGTCAACTCTTAACTTTGAATTTATCATTTATATGTAAAAAAAAAAAACAGGCAAAAGTATAAATTAAAGGCTATGTGCTTCCCCTAAACAAATGCAAGTTCAAGGATTGAGGACAGTTAGCAGTTTGCCACTAAAATGTAATTTCATAATACAAATTCTTCTCTAAGAATGTTTTTGAGTGCAGCTAACTGATCTGAAATAAAACCACTTAAGATTCATTTTCATATTTGTCATCACAGGAAAGGCAAAACCGGCACTTCTGGAGTCCACAAAGTCAAATGAAGGCCATCACCGAAACATTTTTTCCATGTAATATTATTACTACAACTTGTAAACTGATTTATTTAGTATGATTTGCTTGATGCCTAAGTATTTTATTGGGATAATAATGATGATGATGATGATGAGGATGGTGTGTGTGTGTGTGTGTGGGTGTGGGTGTGTGTGGGTGTGTGTGTGTGTGGGGGTGCCCTCGTGTCCTCTTAGTGTGGCATTAAGTCTTACCGTAAATGTCTATCAACCTTTTAAATCAGTAATTCCTGTGTATTTGGGGGTTCCTGGGTCTAGCTGACCATACGGTGAGGACGGAACATCTTTTCTATCTTTCTTTTTTTTTTTTATATATATATATCACAAAAGCCTGAAATTAAATAGGACTGTGTAGACTTTGTATGCACTGTGAGTACTGATACTGTCAGTTCAATKCCTAAATATTTAAACGTCTCCACTCTTGTATGAGTTGTATAAATCATGGTTTAGATTAAAAACTGTGATAACCGGTATTAAACCACAGTTCTGTGAAAGTCACCGTGCTGTTAAATTCTTAAATCTGATTTGTCAGAAGATACCTTTCTATAACAGTTTTTTTTCTGTCTGCATGAAAAATTTATTTATTTTTAATCTTCTCATTCTATATCTATTATATCTTCTATAATGAATAAAGGATATAAAATTGATTTAAAATGTGTCTAACTGTTAATTTGTTGATTTCTTTCTTTGAGGATAGCTTTATTATTTTGGCCTCCAGTTATCTTGGGCTTTTTTTTTTTTTTTTTTTYTTTTTTCGGACAAATGATTTTGTTGTCATATTAAGTTAAAGTATTGCAACTTTTTTGTTTAGCATAGTTGGTATTAAGATGAAACAAATCATGAACCCAGGAGGGCATTAATGAAATGAAACACTTCTGATAATAGTTTTGTTGTCAAGCTCTATTAGGTATTAGACTTCAACCTTCCCATTTTATATCATGACTAGCTGTCATTGATAATGAATGCATGTTACAGTTTCACAGTTTCTTCACGGCTGGGTGTTTTGTTGACATACCTTGATGTCATCTTGTCACTACTCTTCTGAGAATTGAACAGAACAGTAGCTGATGGAAAACACAACTGTTCATACCCTGCTGACAACTTTACAGAAATCTATAGCATTTAAAAAAAAGACCACAGTGTGCTCCACGATGAGCTGTGATAATCTGCCTAAGTGCTATGTTTATTTTTTTTTTTCATTAGATGCTTCTAAATAAATTTTATGAAAAGAGAAATCAAATTAGAAGAACAGGAGATGTGAATTTACATGTGTACCAAATAGCTTAGTAACAAACCTGCAAATCCTGTTGCCATGGAAGCTGGAGGAGTTATTTTTGACACAAAGGTTGATTAATTAGAGGAAGGCTGATTTCCAGCAGAAAACAAATTTTATGTCACATTACATTATCTGATAGCAATCATCTTGGGTAATGCTGCATAATAAAAAATCTACTCCTGAATCTAAACCTACCATGTTTTATTTACTTATTTATTTACTTATTTATTTATAGACATAATATTTTAAAATCCTATAAAATAATAATAAAAAAACTTGCTTTTCATCTCTGGGATGAAACAAACTTGCATTTTGGTCTTCTAGCATCTAGCAGTTTAAGTTTGACTGAAAAAAAAAAAACTGCTTTCTTCTGGGCCAATATTTAATAAAAAAAAATATATTCTATACTTTATTAAAGAGAAGCTGTGCATACATCTTGAATCTGGCTTCCCTCTGCTTTTGTGTTCTGATGATGTAAAGGATCAGAAATGGTGATTTTGCTAAAAGAATGTCTGCACTTTTCTTCAAATATCCTAATTGATCTCATCAATGGATGTTAATGGGTGAGTGAAAAGTGATTATCATAACAAAATCGGGTGTGCTGAGACTCCTGCTGAGCGTCAAATTGCAGTACTATACTCATCAAGGAGGATAAATAAATAAATAAATACAATAATACACCCCTTGTTTGAAATTCTGCTTAGGCATTCCTGAGTAGAATGTGTTGCATGCTGCTTCAAACAAAACTACGAAATTCAATTTATTAGAAAGGTTATTCTATTTTAGTGTATGTGCCCTTGAGCTTGTTCTGTTCTGTTCTTTAATAAAATTTAAAATTATGGCATATGGTAAAGTAAGCGGAATTGCTTATCTGGCTGTGCTGCTATTTGATATTTATGATGTGTTTTAGGCCCAGCTTAAAGTCCAGATTTTTTTTTTTCTTTTTTGGCTTTCTAATAGAAACCATCAGCTGGACTTTCTCACCAATAGAATCCATTTCTGTGGGTCTTGATTTTTGAGTGTCTTTCACTGGTAGAATAATTGAATACATTTGATAGAGTGTCCTTAGAAGTGTTCTTAGAATGCATTCTAAGAAATATGCCTAAGTAGTATCGGTGGTGTACTGGCACCAGCAGCATATTTACAATCTATTTAGCACTGTACTAAGCAGTTTGGGATAACTCCAGGTGTCCATGACTCAAAGGATGGAACTAAGAATAACAGTGTAACATGACTGCCACAATTACTGAAAATGAGGTGAAACTTCTAAGCTGCTCTGCTGTAATTTCACAGTGTGCTACTGTGTTGGCTTGAATCTTAGCATGCTGTGCTGTATTCTTGTTTCTATTTACATCCGAGATAGCCCATTAACTCCAGCTAGCTATGCAAATACGTTTACATCTATGGCATTTAACAAACTCCATTATCCAGAGTGAATTGAAGAAGTGGTTTTTAGTCTCCATTAAAAACATAATAGGTCAGGATTTGGAAATACCATAAACATAAAACTGTCTTAAGAGATTAGTACAGGATGATAATTAAAATATGTGTACAAAATATTTTACAATAACCCTTTGAAAGGCTCACAAAATACTTGTGCAAAAATATTCATACAAATCACATTCAACAGAATTTCACTTTTTAAAATCATCCTTTAGATGAAGGATTTATTAGGATTATTTTGGGTAGAGATCTACCAATATAGCRCATTCTGCKGTTGCTATTTTATTCCATTATTCCTTGCAAAAATGCTCCAGATCTATCAAATTGCAATAGGATCTCCTGTTCACAGCCTTCGCCAAGCCGTTGCACAGACTTTCAAAGGGATTTGGATCTGGGCTCTGACTAGGCCATTAAAAAATGTTGATCTGCTTCATTTGAGGCCAGTCCTTTATTAACTTGGATTTGTGCTTTGGGTTTCTATCGTGCTGGAAGGTAAGATTTTTGTTCATGTTCATTTGCCTGCAGATTTTCTGCTATTTGGAATAACCCATGGTTCCCTTTATCTTTACTTGTGCCACAATAACTGCTGCATCAAAAGAAAAATGATTGGAACAGAAGAAMTGCAGTTGGAATTTTTTTTATAAATGACTGTGATCAGAAATCACTCATATGTTTGGTGAAATTGTATCATAAAAATGTTGAGTAGAAAAGACTGCTAGATTTAATGGAAAAAGTAAGAGCATAAACAACATGAAAAAAAAAACACTGTATTAAGAGCAAAAAGCTGTGTGGCCATGAAAAAAAAAACACTTGTTAGTGAAACTAATCACAAAAACTATTTTCTAGGAAGGAAAAAGACAGAGCAGTGGAAAAAGTTAACGTGGTCTGACGAGTCATGATTTACCTTATTCCATAGCGACGGGCACGTCAGGGTAAGAAGAATGCACATGAAGTGATGCACCCATCATGCCTAATGCCCTCTGTACAAGCCTCTGAAAGAAGTGTTATAATCTGGGGTTTCTTTAGTTAGTCAGGTCAAGGCTCAGCAATGCCATACTGTATGGCAATAAAATTAAATGAGATGACTACCTGAATTTACAGATTGACCAGGATATCCTATTTATGGGTTTCCTAGTTACCACTACTTAGTACGTACATGTAGATAGTTACCAGATATTCCTAAAAATCCTTTGATTTTTCAGAGTAATCTTTTCTTCTTCTTCTTTTTTTTTTACATCAGAAAAACCTGAAATTTTAATAGGAACAGGTAGCCTTTCTATATGCACTGCACATACTGCTTTATGAAGTCTTTCTAAATACTAYAGTTATTTTAAAGCTTTAAAGCAGGGGTCTCAAACTCAGTTCCTGGAGGGCCGCAGCCCTACAGAGTTTTGTTCCAACCCTGCTCCAACATACATACCAYGTAGTTTTCAAATAAGCCTTAAAGACTTGTTTAGTTGGATCAGGTGTTTTTAATTATGGTTGGAACAAAACTCTGTGGGGCTGCGACCCTCCAGGAACTGAGTTTGAGACCCCTGCTTTAAAGCATATAGAGTAAAGATCTGGAGAAGGCAATTTAAAGGCTTGGTGAGCATGGCCCGTGTGACACCTGATGGAGGTGGCTACTGACAAGGGAGCTTAACACCAAGGAAATCATCGATCTGCTGTTGCTGGAGCAGTTTATTGCTCAGCTTCCACCAGGGACAGCAGAGTGGTTCCAGTGCCACTGACATATCCGTTAGCAGGTCCACCAATCCACAATCAACCCGTGCTGCCACCCCCTTCTCCATTTCCACGCCTTGGAAACAAGGGTCCCTGCTCCCAAACTGTAAAAACTCCACAGGTAACACCACAGGTAACATCGTGTACTTGAAAACGTTGAAGACACATAATGAATGAACTAATAGATTCAAGTTGAGCCAGCAATTGACCAGTGCTGAGATGCAATCACATGATTTTATAAAACCCCACCCCTCCCCYCATCAGACTGATGCTATTGAACTGCAGTAAAGTGGTGAAGATGGCTGATTTGGGATAATTCACTCAGGGTAAGTAATTACTCAAATTTTTTATTTTTATTTTTATTATAAAGTATGTTTTGGTTGGTTATATAGATGAGGCTAGTCCACTATTATACTGAAGCACCCTGACATTACTGAGGCCAGATTACAGGGCATTACATTACACCTTGACATTACTGAGGGATGGGCTTAACGTTAGGCTTCATGTTACCGCACTGTACAGGAGCTAGGGAGCTTAACTTTTATAACCGTGTCTATCTTTTCCCCCCACTTTTTGCCTTGACTTTTGCCCAGCAACAGCTTCCTGCTCCACCCCAGCACGCAAGGCTGTGCGAGTGCTCAGCTAAYGAAAGTTTGAGAAAAATAACTGTTTAACAGTTAATGAGTAGTGGTGCTTCAGTACTCGGTTATTTAAGGGGTATAAATAATGGCTGTGTTAGTTTGGCTTCAGAGTTCTTAATACTCATCTATGTTATATCAGTTAACTTATCTGTATGAAAACTGAATCGAGTAAATCCCAGAGTAAGGTAGATATTCATATGATGTGCTAGACAGTGGCTAAAGCTATTATTATTAAACCTCTRCCAAAGAGTACCAGAGTGTATGTGCGTGTGCTGAAAAACAATTGATTTCCAACATTCTGTAGAATAAAACGTACTAGACTTAAGAAGCCTGCTTTCAGCCCCTCCTTTTCCAAACATTTCAAGAACTGTCGTAGAGTGGCTTTACAAGTCACAGACTTATGCACTTAATTCAGTTTTCTTGATTGGTTAGTGCACTATGAAAGAGAAATTGTAATTCTAATAGTAATTAGAATATACTGCAATATAATCTAATGTAAGATCATATAATGACTTAATATCTTGTTACAAATGAAATAACAATAAATGTGAGTTCAAATTCGACATAATTGACAAGCAAGTAAAAAYGCACTTATATTTCACTCCCATGCTATACAGTATATGCTACGTAGCCCATCAAATCACAACCAAGGTAGATTATGAACCAGTGTACATTGTGTGATGACACTGCCCATTAGTCCACTGCCACACAACGTACACTGGTTCATAACCTACCTTGGTTGTGATTTGATGGGTTATGTAGCAAGTATATCATGGGAGTGAAATATGGTACACAGCCCATTAAATCACAACCAAGGTAGGTTATAAAGCAGTGTGCCTTGTGTGATGGCGGGATAATAGCTAGTGCCTCTTTACATTGGACAGCTTCGCGCTTGAACACAAAAAGGCAGTTACAGCGTGTATTCAGCACCATGGACAGCTCCGATGTGTGTGGGGGAAAGGGTTGGGCACCCTAACTCACCAGGCTTGAACACGAATAATTGCTCACCTTCTCACTGTCATCCATGGCCTATAAAAGGACTGAGGAGGCCCTGTGTGGTGAGTAGGTTTTTTCACGACTATTTCCTTTGCCCACATACTCTGCAAACTCTTGGAAGGCTTCCCCATGGAGGAAGCAGCCTACAAAGAGCCTGCAACAGAACCCCAGCGCCTCTTCAACCCAGCCGCCTTCTGCTCCGCTCCGCTCAGCCTCCTGCACACCTCGTCTGACCACGACCCTCATAGGTTTCACCGTGGCCATCCAGACACCCCCGTCTGCTCTGGGCAGTCCAGCTGGACTGCAAATGCTACGCAGCGTGTGTGCCAGCTACAGTAAGATAATGCCTGTTTCTCTGTTCTCTGTAAATAAAAGTGCACTTTTCCTTTGGAACCTTGTGTCCGTGTTTTACTCTGCATTTTATTTCCAATGTCTGTCACTGCTGAAATATTTTAATTGTGCCTAATTTCTGAAAACTACCAGTAATTACAACAGTTATTAGAAACTTACTTTAAATAGTGATTATATTAACATGTCAATTTGCAAATAAAACACTAATATATTCATACTTACATTTATTCAAATTTTATAGACATTTTCTCCAGAGTCAGAAGATCACTTTTTCACAACCTGAAGTGGTGAGCAGCCATGGCCTGTTTTAGATAATCATTAACAAATAAACTCAGTTTCACATAAGCAACTCATTAAACGTGCAAGCGTTACAGAAATAGTTCTCTTAAAAAAAATWAAAAAAAAGAGATTCCATGTCTTCAGAGATGAGTAAGTGAAGCTGAAATGAAATATGATTTTAATTCCCTCACTCTGAGTTTCTATATTTCCTTCTCCCTGTTTTTCTTCCACTCCTCCTCCTTCTTAGCACATCAGATTTGGTGCTATTGTTTTTGGTATTACGCAAGTTTAATTGCATTTATTTTAAATGGAAAGGGAAAACAAGGGCGACTGAAATTTATCCAGCTTACACTGAGAAAATTAACGCACACATATACACAGAAAATAAGCTGTATTCAGCTTGATTAATAGATTAGAGACCCCCCCCTCCCAGCTAGACACTAAATGTGTAAATACTGCACAGCACCATATACACATTGACCATCCACTTTAATATGAACACCTGTGCACCTGCTTATTCATAAGTTATCCAATCAAATCTTTTTGGTCAAATTTCCAGACAATACTATTTGATGCTAAAATACTTTTTTCTGTTTTGATAAACAAATCACACAAAAAGTTTTCTTAACTTCTAAACTAGAAAACAGCAGGAAACCATTAGGCATTATAACCAATGATTTCAGGAAACATTCTCAATTTGTAATTAGCATTGTAATTGGTATTCCTGTTGTGTTTATTTACACCTGCATAGTTCTATTTTTTCAAACAGGTTATGAGATCCTTTATATGGACTGTTTTTTTTTTTCATAATCTGTTGTTTGAATAACATATAAGAAAAGGTTATAGTTTCTAAAAAAGCATCAAATCATGATCATTTACAGACCCATAAAGTAAAATGTTGTAGTGGCTATCTATGTGTCCTCCCTTAAGTTAGCTTTTAATGAGCAAATGCTGGACCTTCAGTTAGGGAGGACATTCATTGTTGAAAGTGACGGTTATTGCTTTAATTCTGAAATGTTTTAATATTAAGCAATAGTTTGCTATGACAGGGTGGTACACTTGATAACATCCAACCGTAAACAGAATATGAGAAAAAAATTGAGAAATATAAAATGAGTGTAGATACATAATGTACTGTACTTGCAGCAGATCCACCGAAGAAAGACAAAATGCTGGTGGTGATATCACTGATTACATCAGCCATTTTTAAAAGGGCAGTTACCCCGTAATAACAAGGTGGACAGAAAAATCAGGGACTTGTGCAAAGTGCTTAAAATAATTATGGAAAAAGAATATGAATTATTTAAATTACTTTTTTTTTTAAAACCAAAGAACCAATTATTGCCCAAAAGTTAACAGTGTGTGGGAATTGACATATACCTAATTAAGAAAAGTTTTAAAATTGTAGAAAAACTTTTCCATATACTTTTTCCCCCTAATTCTGTATTTTTGTATGTATGAAAAATTCTAAGTTCAAACCTGCACATCCTTTACCCTTTATCCTTTTCGTGCCACATTCTCTACTCTTATGTCTTACTCTAACTTATGTTATTGATATGAACAGTAACTTTACTTCTGCACCTGTTTATGCATGATTCCTATATTGTTTTCTAACTGACTAATTGGAAAACTGCATGAATCATGAAACTCACACTGGATGGTGAGTTTAGACGATGGTCTTTGTTTCTGTTGAACTTTTCCAAGGGTGAAGTTTTGGATTATCCAAAATAACATACCCCTATGTAGAAGTGCTTTCAAAAGCCTCCAATTTAGCACTTCAGAACACCACTGTCATTTACTAAGTACATCTAGGAAACAATACATTAAATCTGTCTGGCTTATTTGTGTTCTGCACAATGCGGCAATTGCACTCAGGGCTGTAATGAATTTCTGTTTTAAAGCTGTGAGGTTCTGGAGATTCCCATATCACCGTCTAAATTTGTCTGTACTGTTTGTCCTTTGTAACATGATCAAGATTAATGTACCATGAAAGATGCTAAAGACTTTATTATATATTATATTATAAAGATTTATATAATTGAAGAATTTAACAGTTTTAAATTTCACACACCCTAAAAAGTGCTGGTTAATTCTACCTCACAAATAGGTTATTATTTTTAAGTTTTACATGTCTATGGGAAAAACAGTTTAAACAGTTAAATTACTTTGATATACGGGTCTATTATAAAAAAAAAAACCCTCTAATTTTTGCAAACCATACATATATGCAATAAATAACATCCAATTAATTGTAGCAATCATAGAAAATATATTTAAATTTATTTTTCAAAAGCACAAGATCAGATAATACAAAAGAAGTTCAACAGCGACATCATTACTATACTATTACTGAGAAGCACTAATGCCTGAGAGCAGTGCTGGTCATTATCTCCCAACATCAGGATGTAGGGGTTCGGCCTCGACACTTCAGCCTGCTGGAGATATTCCACGGTGTCGATTCCAACCTTAGAAAGAAAGAAATTAAAGAAAGTAAAAGCTTATGGAAAAATCGAGAGGGTTGGCTAGTATGCATATTTCTAAGAAGATTAGTGTTTTGTAACACCTCAGCTTTTTATAAGTGGTTGCTAACGCTAGCGTCATGCTGACACTACAGTTAACAGTTTAGCTTTCATTTATCACTTCACCATCTTCATACACCCTGCAAGCATTCTACAAAGAAAGCTAAAAAGCTCAGACATTTGCGCAGTTTCTTTCATACACAGGTGGGGTTCTTTGGTTTGGCTAGCTAGCAACCATTGTCAGATAAACTAGCATGCTTTAGCGCCGACCAGGCTGAAAGTTTGAATGTAACGTTAACACGGTAACAGTAATAAAAGTTACATACAGTGAACAAATTCAGTCATAAGTGAGTGAAAGTGTGTATACAGACCTTGTATTGAACGTTTACATTTCCTCTTAAATGCTTGAGGAGGAAGCCAAAAAAAAAAAAAAGACACAAAGCTGATACAGCTACTGAATACACCGGTGAAGTTCGGGGGAGGGGCGGTCTTGTCTGTGATGTTAGCTGTCACTAGCTAACCCAACTCCAACCCAGCAAGCTGGGTTAAACAAAAAGTACCTAATTCACTGTAAGTAACCCAGAAATATTACCCAACAGAGGCAACYCAGYGTTTGGGTAATAAAAACAACCCAGCGTGTGTGCAGGTTTCCAACTTGGGAAGTTGACCTTAGGGTATGATGATTACTTCAAGGACACCTCCTGAATTTCCACCAATTCCAGGTATATAACAGGCATAGATCAAAACAGACCAGATAGTTTAACCAAAACCACTGAGAATCAGAATAGACTGGCAAATTGCAGAGTGAAATTTCTCCTTGGATTCAAACAAAAAAAAAAWATATATATCCTCCCCCCCAAACTTTCATGGTAGTGTAATTATGACACAATATATATAGTCTGAAGGTGATATTTATCATACCAGCAGGAGCTTTGCAAATGTTCTTACCTATCCAGTATCACTGAAATTAATCTTTGGGAGCTCTTGCATACCTTGATGGTAAAATATTACCATTTTATCTGTAAATGCAAATGAAAGGCAGGTGTAGTATTAAGTACTGGTGTCCTTGAAGTCTCTTGACATAAAGGAAATTTAAACTTTTTGTCGACATGATTGCAGTAACATCGCTCCTCCTCATGATGAGCTCATGTTAACACATCTTATGTTATGCATGTTATGCTTACTTATGTCTTTCCCCTCCTATTCTTGTGGACTTGAGAACATATCAAGCGTTAAAAAAAAAAAAAAAAACCATTAAAATGAAAATAAATAAAATGATCTTTATCCTTAAAACCTCAAGTCACCCAGGCAGTATAAATTCTTGTAATATTAACTCTTAAAATATTTTTGTGAAATGTAAATGATTTGAGAACTTTCAATGATCTTTCTTTTTAACTTAGTTCTTCCTATTAATCAGCCTTTATTGTTCATGTCTTTCACACATTTGAAAAAAAAAACTTAAGGACAGCTAAAATAGTTACTGTTGATTAAATCTGTGAACAGCTGATTGCAGTGAATTACTGAGACTAAAGAGTAGTCTTTTTCTTCAGTGGAAATGCTCCAGGTGCCACACCTGCATTTTGGAGTGCCAGTGAAGTGTTTCAATTTGCATACTGTGAAAAGAATTTGAGATTCTTCCATTAACTTGTTAGGAGATGTCAATTTACAAATCAACATCATACAATATATTTATTAAAACAGTATTAAAAGTATGCATTTTCCCTCATCAATTCCACTTTCATTACATCGTCTCGCATTATATACACTGTCAAAAAGGTACACCTATGAGAACGAGTGAACCAATGTACTGTTCCAAACATGAACACTCGTAGTAAAAATGGTCTGCTATTGTTTATTTCTTATGCATGTCTTACAATTTATCACAACTGCCTATGCACATACTGTACATAATTAACTGTACATTAACTGTTTAAAAAAAAATGCACAGAACATCAATGTACTTAAGTAATGTATCCAAAATGCCACCAACCCAAGGAGAAAAATACTCCTGCAGAAAAAAAAATACTCCCACAGAAAACACTCTTTATATTCTTTTTTGTATTCACTGTTCAGCTGGTCAGACAGGTCAGTGCAACGTGTAAAGAAAGTCACTGATTAATGCCTTTGGCACTTATATGGTGACGTACCCTCTAATGAGTGCTACAGTATGTTGTGGACATTCTAAACACACATCAGGTGTTGCACCCAGGAGGATAGTTTGGAGAACCTACAGTATGATGATGATGATAGGTTCCAGGTCCTAGTTAACTCTCTTAGACTAAAGATAAACTGACCATAGGTCCAACAGATGGCAGAGGGCCTTCCAAAAGGCCTGACAAAATGTTGTGGTCATGTTGCAGGCAGCCTAGCCTGTCTCGTTAGCTGAGGGGTGTTTAGGCAGGGGGATAAATTTACAGGCCTTCAAGAACGAATACATGATGATCTGTATGACTGTCATCCCCTGGGATGGTGGTAGACCTGAAAGAAAATCCAGTGGCAGATGGGACCATGGGTAGGAGGGAATGGGCAGAGAATGAAGCAAACCAGACAAGCATGTGTGAGATTCCTTATTCTGGGCACACACCTGACAATCTGCCTGCTTTGTTCAATTAGTAATTGCAGACTGCAAAGCAGTAGCATTTCTGATTCAATAAAGGTTGTAGAAATTGCATTCACTTGTAGTTATCTCAAATTGTGACCCCTCAAAGGGTTTACCATTAGTGATGTAAACGAGAACGCAGCACAAGAACGTTAAACTAATGTTACCAATTCAAGAGTGGCTAAAATGTTAATGAGCACAAAAGTTAATGATAATAATCTAACATTACGTGTCTGCAGTTGATATCATTACTTTGCAACCGCAAATTTTAATAATGTTACACATTTGAAAGTAAAGGTAATGGGAATAGCATACACAAAATGTATCAGTCAGGATTTAGGCCTCATCACAGCACACTTCTTAAAGTAATAAATGACCTACTGCTGGCCTCTGATCAGGGTTGTGTCTCTTTGCTTGTAGCTTTTGTCACCATTGATCATACAGTAGTGTTCTCATTTACAGATTTGAAAAGCTAGTAGGAATTAAGGGGAACTGTCCTCTCCTGGCTTGAGATCCTATTGTAGATTTAAATGGTGACTATTATACCTGTTTTCAAGTGAAGTTTGGTGTTCCACAGGGTTTGGTTTTTAGGCCAACTCTTTTTCTCTGTTTATCTTTCTCGGCAACATAATTCGTGAGCATGGTTTTAGTTTTTACTGTTATGCTGATGGCACATAGTTATACAGTATTTCTCAACAAAACCAGATGAGAATAAACAGCTTAATAAAGTTGGATGTTAATAAAGACTGGATGTTAATTACCTACCATCTGCTTAATCCTGACAAGACAGACGTTCTGGTCCTAGGACCACATGCAGCTACTGTAGAGGCAAACTTCTTGATCACACGATATCAAAAGGTGTGCACTTTGAATTGTCATTCTGTTCAACAAGTGCAACAGTAAAAGACCTTGTTGTGAATATAGATTCCAGTCTTTCATTTGAAGCTCATGTATATAATATTACCAGGATAGCATTCTTTCATCTTAGAAATATTTCAAAGATAAGGAATGTATTGTCAGTAAACGATGCAGAAAAATTAGTTCATGCTTGTATCATATCTAGGTTGGACTATTAGAGCTATAAAGCTTTACTGTCTGGTTGTTCAACTAGGTGCATAAACAAGCTTCAGTTAGTCCAGAATGCAGCAGCGACAGCATGCGAGAAAATATGAGCACATCACCCCTATCTTATCCACACTTCATTGGCTCCCTGTGAAATTTTGCATGGATTTTAAAATACTACTTTTGATGTATAAAGCATTAATGGTCTCGCACCATAGTACCTGAGTGAACTGATAGTGTCTTATGATCCACTATGCCTACTTGTATTAAAATATGCAGGGTGCTTGTCAGTAACGCGTATTATGGGGGCAGAGCTTTTTCTTACAAAGCCCCAAAGTTATGGAATAGCCTTCCAATTAATGTTCAGTACTCAGACACAGTCTCGGTGTTTAAGGATTTTTGTGAATACATTTGCCCCAGATAAAGGAGCAGATCTGCGGAACTTATGGACGTAGAGTATTATGGTGAACTGGTATGTTTAGATACTGTCTTTCCCAATCTCATTCATCACTCAAGTTTGTTGACGGTGAAGTGATTGGTTATCCCAGGGAGCCCTTATTTCTGTGTTTACTTCTGGCTCTCCCTTTTTGTTACATCGTCATAATTAGTCGTCCCGGAAGCCCTGCTTGCACTCTGCACTAAATATACATTCACATAATACATAATGTGACTGACCATACCTAACTGTTATTTCTCCTTCTCGTCTCCTTTCTCTCTCTCTCTCTCTTTCTCCCTCTCGCTGACTCTCTCTGTCAAGAAGATGAGCTGTCAGTAATCCAGACCACCTCTGCACTCTGGACCTGTCTGGCTCCTCCTGGTCCCCCTCTCCTGGTTGGCGATCTCGTCGCATGAATGTCCCATGTGGTCTGCTTGGGGTGCGTGTGGTGCCTGGGGAGGTTTCCACTTTGCCATGAAGACGATCCTAGCCTCAGCTGATGCAGACAGCTGTTCTCTGAGGACTTTTGACTGCAGTTGCTTCATAGTCAGGACTGGAATTTCCTGAATTCTACCCGAGCCTCCAATAATGAACTCCAATAACTAACTTAAAGACTTCCAGCATGTACTACTTCCAGCGACATAACACAGTATGACTGCAAAACAATTCCTGCTATCACTCAAATGAGAATGGGTTCCCTGTTGGGTCTGGTTCCTTTCAAGGTTTCTTTCTTCCAGTACCACCGTCACCCTCGGCTTGCTAAGCAGGGAATATCTACTTATTTTGATTCATACACATTTGTCACTTTTCATACAAATTTCCATAGTTTTCCTTTGATTGTGTAAAGCTGCTTTGTAATAAGTAAAATTGTTGAAAGTGCTATACAAATAAAATTTTATTGAGTTAAATCGAATGTGGCAACATAATGTAGGTGAAATTATCCCATAAATCATTTCTTCTTTTTCTTCTTAAAGCAGGGAAAGCCAAACCAGGTAGAAAGGGTTTGTTTTTTTTTATGTCTGTGTGAAGGGCAAAGTATTTTTAACCACCAAGGTGTGTTATTGTGGTTTGCGTGTGGATCATTCAACAGAAATATGAATTGATTTAAAAATATTCTTCCACTCATCCATCACTCACATTATTGTTTTGTTTTTATTTATTGACAAAACAATCTAAAACATTTTGTCATAGTTATCATTTTCAGAAATGACTTTTCATTTAGTTTTAGTTTTTTTTTTTTGTCACCATACTGGAGTGACTGATATTTCCAAAAGATGGTTCTGTAGTATGAACTGAAGGACCCAGCGCACATAGACAATATGCTCTTTCAGTGAACATCTGAACATGTCATCCAAATTGATGAATGAATAATGATTCAGTGTCTCACAGAGGACTTTGATAATGAGCTGCTGGAAGGCTGTGGGAGTGGTCTTTTACTCATCTTCTGCCCTGATTAGATTATATACACTGCATAAATTCAATTAAATGAAAATTTTGTAGGCATGCCAATTTCTTCAAAGGCAGGCTGGTTGGTCTTCCTGTGTGATGAGGTTGAGGCCTGGATAATCTATATAGGGTCTTGGATCCCCTTCTTTTTTTTTCCCCCCCTTCTTCGTCCTTGCCAGGAATGTGGAAGGGTGGATAAATCTCATTGGCAAAGCCTCTTTGATATCGTTCTCCAATACTTTGTTTTCTAATGGCACAAGGGAAAATAAACTTGTCAGCGCAGTCAAATAGCCCATGGGGTAATGTCTGGGTTCTGTGTTTATAATAATAATAATAATAATAATAATAATAATAAAAACAAAAAACAGTTTTAAGATTTCAGTTTTTAGGAATTCTGAAATCTGAGTTATGTAAAATGAGAGGAGCTCTGAGTGATGACTGAAGTATAATGGTATTGTCTGCCTATGGGTTCCACTCCTAGTAGCTGTCCATCCAGTGCGAATACTCAACTGTGTTGTGGAATCATGTCCACTGGAAATCCTAGGACCCTTASTAAAGTCTCATTAAAAAAATTAAGAGCTGATCCTAAGTCAATGCTAGCTCCTACATGGCCATAGCTGATTTTTTTTAGTTTTTATGCCCCCTTTTTATGAGAAAAAAAACTTTATGCCCTAACTGTATGGGTTCTCCCAAGGATTGCTCAGGGTTCTTTATACAAGAAGGAGGGCAGTGAATCATGAAGAGGTAGCTTAGCCATCTTAAGCAACTGCAAATCCCCCCCCCCCCTCAGATTTTCTCCTTAATACAGGATGTTAGGGCACTTTCACAAATAAGAGGGTAAAGACTGCTACATGCTTCCTAAGAATTTATGACACCAACAAATTACATATTTTAAAAATGCCGGTGACACAATGTTGGGGATAGCGAAACACACTCAGAGAAAATCACTATCCACCCCTTCCACTTGGTGAGCTTGCAGATGCCCATGATTGGTGACATACTTAAACTAAGGTACATTAAATGCTTATCATGGCCAACGCTCAGCTCATTCAGTGTGTGGAGAGCAGGATATTTAGTCATTCTTCCTCCATCATTAGTAATATCTTTATCTGTGATGGGTGTTAGCACTCTGACAGAGAAGATTTGATTTATACCGGAACACGTCAAACCTTTAGAATGGGTAAGTASTGTAAGCTCAAGAGCAGCATTTTTTCCTTCAGCAGAATATATGGGTGCCTTAGTGGGAGTTAGCAATCTTCCAACTCTAGTAATAGAGCCTTCATAGCGGAGTGAGTGGGTGACGGCTCAGCGGCATACTCGCTCAGGTAACTTTTTACTGAGGCACATGAAATTAATCTCGGGCTAGCACAGGTTTTTCAAGATAGGTGAACATGCTGGAGCTAATGATATATGCCTTCATCATTCAGAGGTTAGTAACTTTGTAGAGGTGTTTAAATTAGTGAAGGTGATGTCTGGTGAAGAAGTATGCTCCGGCCCCATCCCAGTGCAACATGGCGACATGGCTTGCAGAAGGTTATGGGCACCGGATGTCGAGGTGGTGCTCTGACAACAATGTTGGCTTTTATATAATTGGAGTACTAGCTGGCCTGTTAGGAGGAGATAGTGTTTGTCCCACTCGGGAAGGTGCTGCTCTCATTTTATGCAATATAGCTCATAGTCTTCTAACACCTACAGTAATTAATCAGTAACTATCTATAGCCCAAGTCAGGGAGCAGACAAACAGGGTAATCGCCTGCTAGCTGCACTGAGTCATCACTCAGGATCCAGCAGATTGTGAGTCTGTTACCCAAGCTAAACAAAATGTAGAAAGGCTGTTTTATAGTAATTTAATCGATATAATATTAGGCCATACAGAATGCATAACCAGTGCCTCTGATCTGAAGGTAAGACTGTAAAATATTAGATCTCTGGCATCAAGACAAGAGAGATGTAACATTAAATAAATCTAATTCTCCTGGATACAATTACATACATCAAACTAGTCTAACTGGTAGACGAGGAGGTGTTGCAGTAATTTATAATCTAACCATAATCTAACCATCATACAAAAACATGGACACAGATTTAATTCATTTGAAGTTCTCTATACTAAAATACCAAATGTATCCACAAATAATAAGTCTGGCTTATCGATTCTGCTATTTATTATTTACTGACCTCAGGGCTGTACTCTGAATTATTTTTTTTTTTGTGAAGGTTTCTTGAAAACCTTGTCATCCCTGTAGACAATGCATTGATTGTTGGAGATTTCAATGTTATTTTTTAAGAATCTAGCAGCCTTCGATTCCAGGGTGATGCTGTAACCTATTGCAGCCGGAGGCCTAGAGAGAGMGCTGATTGGCTGAGCTCTCTCAGAAGGGAGGGAGGAGAGGTGCTTAGTGCTCCCACATTAATCATGGCTCTACGGCCAATCAGGGGCGTCTGTGAGTTCACGCAAGCGGAAGGAGCGGATAGCGAGCGAGCAGTTCGAAAAGATGCAGTCGGYTGGCATCAYGTGGTTCGGAGGAAACACATGGTAGTCTTCGRCYCTCCYGACTGAGTGGTAATAGTAGCGTAATGTGGGAGCCCTCCTAGTGACGGGGAGGAATTGGACACGACTAAATTAGGGAAAAGATCTGTGAAAAAGAATAATAAAAAAAAGAATCTAGCAACCCCTTTGTGAACAGAATTTTATGTCTATTCCGGACTCAGCAGGGGTAAATCAGTGTGTAGCAGGACCCACTCATAAAGCTGGTCGTATACATACAGATGTAATAATTACATTAAATGGGTTAGATATACAAAAAATATACTGACATTTCCACAATCTCAGATCATTATCACCTTGTATTCAATTTATAATCTAGTAATAATGTATGTACATTTCCACGCTACCAGCTTAAATGCACATTCATGTCAACTACTACACAGTAATCTTTACTTCATCACTAGTAAAGTATCACTAGTATCACGAGTTACCAACCTTTACCCTCAGTTACTAACTATGATAATTAGAGAGAGAAAAATGGGAACCCTGGTATAATGATCACACATGCACCTTAAAATAGACTGCTGAAAAACTACAATGTAATTGGCATCTAAATCAATTTATATTATTTCAAACAGCATGAAAGGAGAGCTCCCTGAGCAATAACATAGCTCTTCTAGAGCAACTAGAGCGATATATCTCTACACTCTTATAGAATAARACAAAAATAATCCTATATATATATTTGTTTTATATCTGTAGCAGAGTTAACTAGGTATTAGATCACCACAGACAAATGCACAGCAATACCGTGTAGTAGTAAGGACTTAATTTTTTCAATAACATTCAGAAAAAAAAACTAGACAATTTCATAAATATTGATGTAAGTGATATTATATGCCAGATGAGCACATAGAATATTTACTCCCCTTCAAGAGACTGAACCAATTTCCCTTCACATCTCTTCGGCAAAAGCAACTTGTCTACTAGACCCCATACCTACAGTATAAGTTTATTCAAGCAGATAATACCAGAAATAACCAAACCTCTTTTAAAAATACTTAAATCTTCACTCAGCAGTGGCTACATTCTTCAATTTTTTAAAAACAAGATTTAGGTGTCATCATAGCATAGAGCCAGTGCTGGTTGAAGTGGTAAATGACCTACTACTCACCTCCGATAACTCTGAGCCAATGTAGCACAAATCATTCCCAAATATCAATGATTTTTAAAAGATTAATCTACATGGGCCAAAAAAGGTTGACACCTGACCATCACATGCATAAGTGCTTATTGATCCAAAAGGCACATTATTATGGAGCTGGTCACATTCATTCTGCTAAAACACCTTCACTTGTGATAGGAAGGCTGTCCACTAGATTTAGGAGCATGGCTATGGGGATCTGTGCTCATTAATCCACAAGAGTTCTAGTGAGGTCAGGCATTGATGCTGGGTGAGAATGCATGGGTGCGCCGTCTGTGTTCCAATTCAAGTGTTCACTGGGGATCTGAACCTCAGTTCGATTGATGAATCACCTACAGCACACAAAGACGTTATACACCCTAAAAAATGCTGGGTTAAAAACAACGCAAACTGGGTTGTTTTTAACCCATCTGCTGGATAAATATTGGACCAACTACATGCTGGGTTAATTTAACCCAGCAAGATGGGTAAAATATATAATCTAAATGCTAGGTCATATTTAACTATAATGCTGAGTTAATTCTACCTCACAAATAGGTTATTATTATTTTTATGTTTTACATGTCTATGGGTAAAACAGTTTAAACAGTTAAATTACTTTGATATACTGGTCTATTACAAAAAAACTCTAAGTTTTGCAAACCATACATATATGC
>QMIH01001502.1:61558-104412 GCA_003987875.1 Clarias batrachus | reverse complement strand
AGATACCAGCCTAAGAAATCAACAATTAATTGCACCTCAGATTAGAGCTGTTATGAAGGCTTTACAGAGTGTAAGTAGTAGACACATCTCAAGATCAGCTGTTCAATGGAGGTTATTGCATATTTTGGTTGCCTTCAGCTTTGATTTACAATGTAGAAAGAAATAAAAATCAGGAAATATTATGGAATTAAAAAGTGTGTCTAATATAGGACAATTGACTAGTAATGTGTGTAAAAGTTAGTGCCCCCTCTTTTAATTCCTTTTATTTTTTGTGTAAAAATATAATAAAAATTATTTGATCTTAGCAGGTCTTAGAAAGTCAAAGAAATACAAAATACAGAAATACAACTTAAAAAAAATAATAATGTGCCATTATATGTTTAAGAAAAATTAAGCCAAACCATACAACAGTACAAATGTTCTTATTTATGTTTATCATGTTTGCATTATTATGTACAATACCATTCTCTATTTCTAAACATGCCTTAAAATGTATAAATTAATAGCACTATAGAACAATGTTTGCTTGCCTGTAAAGAAAGCAATATATTACATGACAGACAAGTTTCCAGATGGGGAAAAATTAATATAGACTCCTGGGTTTTGCATGAAAATGGCATATCCTCCAGCATGCTCATTAAAACATACAGCTGTTTTACTAATAACACTGCACAAATCTATATTACCACAATTGATTTTTTTTTCAAGCAAAGGGTTTTCAAATGAAATATTGACTGTTTATTTTATTACTCTTATGTGATCTTYATAGAAGTTTCTTCTATGGAGTAAATGTTTTCAAAGGCATCTTTTCTTATGCCATTTTTCCTTTCAATCTTTTTTTTGCAAAACCCAGGAGCCTACATTGGGTTCTTTGTTTCCAAGTGAAAACTGATCTGTTATGTAATCTGTCCATCGCTRCTTTCTTTACAATTCCTGTTCTACAATACATTCTCCTGTACCTCTGTTTACTTATTAAAGATATGTTTAGAAATAGTTAATGGTTTTCTACATAATATTGCAGACATGTAAACATACACTACCTGACCAAGGTTTGGACACACCTTTTTGGGTTTGAGTCCTGTCATTGAAGGGTCCTTGGGCGGAGACACTTATCTCTATCTATACTATCCAACCACAAAATGGCATTTAACCTAATGTAAAAAAAAATAAAGAAATAAAGTGCATGACACAATTGAGAGAGACGTCTGCAGAGGATTAACTTATGACTTCAAGCCCAGTGATACGAGAATATATTGTGTAAGAACCACAAAATATCTTTCATCATTTATTTACTTTAACCATTCTGATGGGACTAGATATTTCTCTCCTTTAGTAGAATAACAAAACAGTAGGGACTCATACTGTAAGTATTTTGGAAGGCTGACAAAAAAGAGAAAAAGCAACAACACCATGAACCCACAAATCACCTATCATTTTTAGCATCATGAGGAATAACATAACTGAATCTGAGACTGTGCTTCTACACTGTCTCTGTTACAGATGCTTCAAAATGCAGCAGCCAGATTTTAAATAGGAACTAAAAAAAGGGATATATATATCCCCTGTCCTTGCTTCATTGCCCTGGATCCCTATACAATTTAGAGTTGATTTTAAGATCTTTCTTTTTGTGTACAAGGCATTGTGTAATTCGKCCCCAGAGTATATTTGTTATCTCATTAGGCCATATACACTCTCTAGTCGATTAAGATTTAGTGGTCAGTTAATTTTATCTGTCCCGCATTCACGATGGAAAAAAACGAAAGGTGATCGAGCTTTCTCAGAACTTGCCCCAAAGCTGTGGAACAGGTCTACCTTTGAACATCAGAGCTTCTCCACCACTGGATGCTTTTTAATTCAGCTTAAATACTATCTAGCATTTGACGGATGCTGTGTCTGTACTTTGCATAGTTGAATTGGTGTWCTTTATATTTACATTTTAATTGTTTTAAATGCTTTTTATTTTCATCTTTTATTGTAAAGGACTTTGGAACAACTATGGTTGTGTTAAAATTGTGCCCTATAAATAGAATTCCCTGTTCTTGCCTTGCCTTGCCTGGGCTGACAGAAGTGGAACCTGATGTGCTATTCTGTTGTTGTAACCCCTCACCCTCAAGGTTAGATGTGCTGTACATTCTTAATTGCCGTTCTGTTCTTCACTTTCGTAAAGAGAATTMATTTAAGTTACTGTAGTCTGTAGTACTGTAGTCATTTTCTATTGATCTCTCTCATCAACAAGGTGTTTCAACCTTCTGTTTTCACACCATCCTGTGTAAACTCTAGAGGCTTTTGTGTGTAAAAGTCCTAGGGGCTCAGCAGTATCTGAAATCTTCAAACCAGACCATCTGGTACCAATAACCATGCCACAGTTAAAGTCACAGATGTCACATTTTCCCCCCCATTTTGATGTTTATATGAACATTAACTGAAGCGCTTGACTTGCATCTGTTCAATTTTATGTGTCGTGCTGCTGTCATATGACTGCCTGATTGGATAACTCCGTAAATGAGCAGTTGTACAGATTATCTTATTAAAGTGGGTGGTGAGTTAAATGGGGTCAAATGAAAATGATATAAATCAGAGGAGAACAAAACTGGACCCACTTGATCAGGTACAATCTAGCACAACATTGTAACTGCTCATGTTAATTTAGCTATGTTTACGTAGACAATATTTATTCAATCTGATTGAAGTCATTCCTACTGAACTGTTTATAAGGACACTGATCTGATTTGCATTTATTTTGAATCAATTAAATTTTATTTATATAGTTCTTTTTACAGTGGTCATTGTTGCAATGCCGCTTTACAGAATCAGTTTAATTACAGAAGTAATTTGAGATTAGATCGTTTTTGACAAATCCCACCTACTGCACTATAATTGATTACAGTAACTCAGTATCACCTATAACTAGTTTGATGCTTTTAACCCTGAGCGCCAGACTTCGTTCTCGCCGCCCTGTCACTGATGCCAGTCGCCGCTCTTGGCCGCTCTGACGTAGACCGAATGCCTTTCATGTATTTATAGGGGCCGAAAAGCAAGCACGCTTGTTGATCTTGTGGAGACTAACCAAAATGTGGAAGAAAACAAGAAATTGATTTATAGAAAGAATTGTATTGTAGAAATAAACAAATTATAAGCCATTCRTATGGTGTGGCTTCTGTTCATWGTGAATTGCTAGTCTAATTTAATATATATATATATATTTTTATTATATTATATTTCTTATTATTATAACATTAGAATCACTTACTAGACTTTGTCTTTAATTAAAATAACATTATTAATTAATAAACACGTGCTACTGCAATAATCAACCTCTCCACCATTTTGCTTAGGAACTAACGTAGCCGGAACAAAAGTTACAAGACTGCATCCCGCGGAATCCTACCAAGCGGAGGACCTCCCTTTTAATTGGTTGCCGCTCAACCGCGTCATAGCTCATTACTCTAAAGTTGAACTGATTTCAACTCCCTTCGCCGCTCTCGCCGCCCTCGATACGCCGCGCCGCTCTTCGTCGCTCCTCACCGCCGGCTCACATTGAAAATGAATGAATTCCGGCCGCTTTGACGTGCTCGCCGCGTTCGGTGTGAACGCAYCATTAATGTGTGAAATGCAAATTGAGTGCATCTGAGTGCATCAATCAGTGCCTCTTCATTCACCAATGGACCAGTCTTAAGATAAAGACTGGAGGGAGAGAGCTGTTTCCACCCAAAATTGGTGTCTGGATAAATGCACAGGGTTGTGGCAGGAAGGGAATCCGACATAAAACATTTGCCAAATCAAATGATGCAAATCATTAACAGGACTTCCATATCGGATCGGTCATGGCTCGGGTTAACAACTGCCACCGGCGCCTTCCTCCTCTCCTTCTTCGAGCAACAGTAGCCAATTTCAAGGATGCAGCTGGAAATTGGCTACTGCTGGTCGAAGAAGGAGAGGAGGAAGGCATGTTCATAGGCAGAGAGAGAAGAGGAAAGGCAAGAGTTTAGAAGTGACAGTAGGAACTTTGAATGTTGGGACTAGGACAGGGAAGGCAAGAGAGTTGGTTGACATGATGCGGAGAAGAAAAGTAGATATATTATGTATCCAGGAGATCTGGTGGAAAGGTAGCAAGACTAGAAGCTTAGGAGCAGGATTCAAGTTGTTTTACCATGGTGTGGACAGGAAAAGAAATGGAGTAGGAGTTATCTTGAAAGAGCAGTTTGTATGGAATGTTCTGGAGGTGAAAAGATAGATCAGATAAATTGATGGTGTGATGTGTAGGAGCAGGAGCACTCAGGTGGACTACATCTTGTGTTGACTTGGTAATCTGAAGGAGATTAGTGACTGCCAAAGTATTGGTAGGGGAGAGTGTAGCCAGGCAACACGGGATAGTGGTGTGTAAAATGACCCTGGTGGTAAGGAAGGTGAAAAGGACAAAGACAGATCAGAGGACAAAGTGGTGGAAGTTGAAAAAGAAGGAATGTTGTGCAGTTTTCAGGGAGGAGTTGAGAGAGGCTCTGGGTTGTCAGGAGGGGCTTCCAGTGGACAACTACAGCTACGGTGATCAGGGAGACAGGTAGGAGGAAAAGTGGACAAGGAGACTTGGTGGTGGAATGAGGAGGTCCAGGAGTGTATACAGAGAAAGAGGCCAAGTAAGAAGAAGTGGGACACTGAAAGGACTGAAGAGGGTACAGGGAAATGCTGTGTAAGGTGAAGGTAGAGGTGACAAAATCCAAACAAAGAGCATATGAGGACTATGCTAGGTATGCTAGGTATGCTAGGTTGGACAGTAAGGAGGGAGAGGTGGATCTGTACAGGTTGGCAAGGCAAAGCGATAGAGATGGGGAGGATGTGCAGCATGTTAGAGTGATTAAAGATAGGGACAGAAATGTACTGACATGTGCCAGGAGTGTGATGGGAAGATGGAAGGCGGTTGGTCCTGATGATATACCTGTGGAAATATGGAAGTGCTTAGGAGAGGTTGCAGTAGAGTTTCTGACTAGTCTGTTTAACAAGATTTTGGAGCGTGAGAGGATCCCAGAGGAATGGAGGAGAAGTGTATTAGTGCCGATCAAGGGGGATATGCAGAGCTGTCGCACCTACAGAGGAATAAAGCTGATGAGCCATTCATTGAAGCTTTGGGAAAGAGTAGTGGAAGCTAGGTTAAGGGCAGAGGTGAGCATTTGTGAGCAGCATAAGACTGTAAGACAGTGGTGAGAGGTGCCATACTGAAGGTGTGACAGAAGAGTTCAAGGTGGAGGTGGGTCTGCATCAAGGATCGGCTCTGAGCCCCTGCTTGTTTGCTATGGTGATGCACAGGATGWCAGATGAAGTTAGACAGAAGTTTCCATGGACAATGATGCTTGCAGATTGTGCTTTGTAGTGAGATCAGGGAACAGGGGCAGAAAATCTGGAGAGGTGGAAAGCAGAGGAATGAAGGTTACAGTAGCAAGACAGAATACAGGTGTGTGAATGAGAGGAACCAAGTGGAATGGTAAGGCTACAGGGAGCAGAGGTAAAGAAGGTGCAGGACTTTAGATAGGAGGAGGTAAAAAAGGGTATACAGGCAGGGTGGAGAAAAGTGTCAGGTGGGTGGTGTGATAAAAGAGTATCAGCAAGAATGAAAGGTAAGGTGTACAAGACAAGCGATGCTCTGCAGCTTAGAGACAGTGGCACTGAAGAAAAGACAGGATGCAGAGATGGAGGGAGCAGAGATGAGGATGTTAAGGTTCTCTTTGGGAGTGACAAGGAAAGATAGGATCAAGAATTAGTTCATTAGAGAGACAACCAATGTTAGATKTTTTGGAGATAAAGTCAGGGAGGCCAGATTGAGGTGGTTTGGACAYGTTCTGAGGAGAGAGATTGTGAGYGTATTGGTAGAAGGATGCTGAGGTTGGAACTGCCAGRCAGSAGGTCTAGAGGACGACCAAAGAGAAGATTTATGRATGCAGTGAGAGAGGACATGAAGTTAGTTGAGGTGAGAGAAGAGGATGCAGAGGATAGAATAAAATGGAGGCAGWTGATTCGCTGTGGCGACACCTGAAATGGAACAGCYGAAAGTMTTATCATTTTGATCCATACACGTTCACATCTCATACAAACTCAAATAATTATTTTGATTGTGTAAAGCTGCTTTGCGACAATGTCAATTGTTAAAAGCGCTGCACAAATAAAGTTGAATTGAATTGATTTGAAAGACAAAGAAGAAGAATTGCAGAAACAGATTCTATTAATACTTATTTCAACAGTATGACATAAATACTTGTTTCCCATAAATCTCTAAAGTATATCTATGTATGTGTGTATGTGTGTGCACGTGGGTGTGTGCGTGTGGGTGTGCGGGTGTGTATGTGTGAGTGTGTGTGAGAAAGAGACAGAGAGAGAGAAGTCTCTAATGATGTGATGCCACTAAAAAGGAACCCTCTGGTTAGCCTCCACCTGCTTCTCATTACGGCAAGATAGCCTCCCTCTCTCTCTCTCTTACATACACACACACACACACACACACTTCAAATACTCATCTTTTACCAAGGAAGAGTTGACTTTTAAAAGATTATGATTTATTCTTCAGCTGTATGGTCTCATTTACATCTGTTATTCGTTGCCCGCTTTTTAGTCCATCACCTCCTTTCTCTCCATATTCAGCTCTCTTGCCTCCCCATGACAGCTGTCCATCATGCCTTTATAGAGTGTAATGGAGGGGATGGTGAAAGATGCAGGCACACACACACACTCACGAACGCGCACATGCACACACATGCACACATACATGCACACACAACAACAAAGCATTTCCATCACTTTGACAGCTGAAAGAGGGTCTGACATTCACAGGATAATGCTGATGACCGCCTGTCACATGATCTAAAACTGATAGTGTGCTTGTCTGTTACATTTTTACAAAAAAAGATTTATAGTCAGCTCTGCATATAGTCAGGCCAGAAATGAAAACTAGTAAATTCAGATATTTTGTTTAAAGTAGCACAATAATATTACTATATTATTACTACTGTATATTACTAAATTATATTATTCTCTTATATAATTCTGATTATAAATTTACTTTCATCAAGGAATTAAGTATAATCAACCGAGATATCAGCAGGCTTCGCCCAACATGAACATAAACTGCAACATGAATTTTGCTTAAACCATAAAGTATGTATTTTAGTGAAGTAAGAAATGAAACAGAGTCAACGAATCATTTTCAACCCATGATTTCCTTCCCAGCATTTGCCATCTATTTTTGATGTAATTTCGGGTTGCCTTACTAAGAAACCTGACAAAAGACAGAGTCTGACCAAGAGAGAAAAAGACTGAGCAACCCATAGAGACCTAATTTTACGAGGACTGGTTGCTGATGTAGGCCTATAGTCTCTTTTTGTGTTTTTATTAAAACCAAAAAATTTGACCTTAAGAGCTGTGACCACGGCACATGCTATCATATCCTCCTGAGTTTAATATTTCTTGACCGTAAATATAAAAATTGTCTTTGTTTGCATTTAACTGGTGGTTTGTAGGTGCAGCATGTGCCTCCAAAGCAGTTCTTCCCTCATATTATATGATTTTTATTTTTTTAACTGTATGTCAGTATTTTGTTAACAGGTCTGACACTTGGGAAGAGCTGAACGTGTGGCAACCATTACGCCAGTCTGTGGCTGACAATATATTATGCAGACATAGTAGTTCACAATGATTTTTTTWAAACAAAATTATTCTTAATAAGATATATTGTTATAATATAAAGTATAATATTATGCATAAATTTCCTTCTTAGTATTTGTCAATATATTTGGTTAACTTTATTAATGTATGTACACTGATTATTGGTATTGGTATAATTATACAGTACTGTATATACCAACTGAAAACTTGGCAGAGACATACTGTACCACCCCCTATTTGTTACATAACACTCAATATTCAGCAGCAGCCATAATTAGACCCTAAAATTCACATAAATAACAAATTATTATTAACACAGGTTAATAATTATCAAGTTCGAACTACTTCCTAGCCATGTCCCTTTTATCAATGCATTTATCATGTTGTCACTAATTTCCTATCACACACATGACAATGTGTTCACCAGTCCCAATGAGATTGAACCGAGTTATTCCTACAGTAGGTCCAGTTAATCTCACCACACGCTTACCAAGCTCTTATCACGCACTTACTATTTTGTTGTTCCGTCCAGGCGGGATGGTATAAATACTGACACGCTCAGTGTTTTTCACCATAAAGTAACTGTGTGAGTAATTGGATCTAGTATTTATACTAAGTTCTCTGAACATGACAAAACCACGCTGATAACCTGCTGCATGTATGCCATAAATGAGGTAAGCACCATGGCAGGACCACATCAAGGGAGACTATACTACAGTACCTTTTTACCGGTTTCCCCTTTACTTCTGGAATGTTCTACAAGTTCTTACTGTGTTGACCCAAATTTTTGCAGATCTAGTAGGAACGTGCCTCAATGTGATGGAGGCTTAAGATCCATGACACTACTGTAAGTCAGTGATGTGACACTTTGCAGATGTAACACAGTATGGTCTATCTTCAGTCATACCCTCAAATTTACTTTCATATGAGTGGCTGACAACATCTGACAAACTGCATGGAATGCAATTTAGAAAGAAAAAAAAAATGCATTCATGAATCTAATGCATAAGGAATTTAAAAAAAAATCCACAAACAAATGCAGGGATGTTCATGAATGACAAATGGTTTGTAAATATAAATTTGTCAGTCTGTAAATAATAATAATGTAATAATAAAATACATTTATGAATTGTGTGACATTTATATGTGGATTGCTAAATATACATGTGAATCATGTGACATTTATATGTGGATTATTAAATACATTTCTGAATCCCCTTGACATTTATTATTATGTTTTGATTAGTTGGTCTATTTACAGGACTGTTACAGTTTATTTGTTTGTGCCTTTTTATTTTTTTGCTTGGGTTTTCCTCATGTTAGGTCTTCTGTTACTGGGATGATAACGCTAATGTAGACGTGCACGTGCTTCGTTCTAAGTCATAGCTCTTTTCTGTTCTCACACAGGAAAATAAATGCTTTGCTCCACAAATGTCCTATGGTATAGGAGGTTTGGTCAGTTTATTTACCAGAGAAATACCAGAGTGACATAAAGTCAACATAAATATTGAATTAACTTGAAGTTGAATTAACTGGATGAACATGGATTAGAAATTCAAATGAGCTAATTTTGAGTTCTTAGTTGCAYCTGAACTAATTTTGGATTACACAACAGCAATTTACAGAAAACACAAGATTCTTTTGCATATTACAAGGAATTGACTGGGAGTTTTTGCCACATGCCCAAGCACTAGTCCAAYACTGTATCTGCTGTATACATGTAAGTATCCCMAAAAATAATTTAAATTATTGAATGCTTTGACAGATAAACATAAACAATATTCAGTTGCAACTAAATTAGTTATAGAACTTACATAGAAGAAAAGCAATTGAATTAAATAAATGTTTACAATATGCAACTGTGCAATTGTTTATTTGAAAATAACAAACAAACAAACAGAAAGCTAAACAACAATAGTCTAATAATGCAACATGCATGAAAGATTATCTTACCAAAGTTCTTAAAGAAGGTGGTCTGCTGGCATAATGGTTAGCACTGTCGCCTTGCACCTCCAGGGTATGGGTTCAATTCGCACCAGGTTCCATTCCTACCTCTGTGTGCATGGAGTTTGCATGTTCTCCTCATGCTTGGTGGGTTTCCTCCAGGTACTCCAGTTTCCTCTCATATTCCAAAGACATGAAGATTAGGCCAATTGGCGTTCCAATTTGTGTATGTGTGTGCCCTGCGATGGATTTGCCCCTTGTCCACAGTGTACTCTGCCTCATGTCCTAATCTTTCCTGTGGGTAAGCTCCAGGCCCCCTGCGATCAATACAGGATTGAGGAATATAGAAAATACAGYATTGAGCAGTTTAGACGATGAGTGAGTGAGTTCTTGTAGATATTTTGTTTAACCCATACACATACACATCACTCTTCCAAAGCTATGGCAGTAATTCATAACTACAAATTATTCTCTCTGAAAAACAAGCTTAATTTTAAAGGGCCTATTATACAGATCTTAATTTACAAATACTTTATCCTGCCAAAACCATTAAGGCGTTGCACGAAGAAAACAGATCAGTTTATTGGGTGCCGCAATGACTATCATTAGGATTCCATTACAAATGATCCTGGAGTAAACGGCTTCCCTGGTTTTTTTCTCAATCACCCTACAGATGCAGCACACACACAGACTCTCTATTCATATAGATAAATAAACATAATCTTAGAGAATAAAGTAATTGTGATTATGCTAGCTTTTGTGGAGTCATATAATGATGAATTCCAAACAATATTCCATCATTCGTCTTGCTATTTTATTAGCTGAAAGAAACAAAGACCATAGCTGGGTGTCTATCATTTACTGTCTTTCTCCAGCTCGATTTCTTCTCTTGCTTTTCTCCTCTGGTTGCAATAATACAGGCTGGCCCTCTGCTACCCAGGTTCATCTCTCTGCCCCAAGATTAAATCAATCTAAGACTGAGTCCAATCAGCGAGGAAAAAGTGCTGCAGTGTCTGTACTTCTCACACTCAACCATGTCTCTCTTGTATTACACTACTTTTAAGATCGGAGCATTATATTCAGACACTTTTTTCAGATATGTTCCTGAAATGATGGGGTTAATTTAGTTGGATTTTGCTAGGTAAACTTGCATATAATCCCTAAAGAGGGGTTTAAGAGCTTTAAGAATTTTTAAGAAGATTAAAATGATACATTGCATTGTTGACATTAGGCTTTGTTCAGTTAAATAATTGAAGATTTGTTTGGCTTGAAAACCAATTAGTATGAGGTGATACAGTGCTCAACCATAGCATCAAAAACGACTGATAGGTGAAGCGAATTACATTTAATAAAATCTTGTTATAGTGCTACTTGCCATGGGATGGTATATAKGATATTTTTTCAGTTCCTAAAGCAGAAAAAGTGAGCAAGAGTAAGGATCTAAATAACTTTAACCAGGGTCAAATTGGCTGGATGACTGAGTCAGTGCATCCCAAAGCAGCATTTTTGCGTGCAACCATGCATTGTTTATTATCTAAAAGTAAACGTGTTCCAAGCAAGGATGACTRGTGAACCGGCAAAGGGGTTGTGGGTTTCCAAGTATCACTGATGCCTTTTAGACAGGTTAGCCTGATCCAATCTCATAAAAAACCTACTGGGCTGAAAAAAGTTAATGTTGGATTTGACAGAAAGGTGTCAGAGCACACAATCCATTGCAGCTTGCAGCARTATTCAGGTTGACCATCTTGAACCCTGTCAACCACCAAAACTGTCTACATTAGACACATGGGCATCAGAACTGTACCATGAAGCAATAAAAGAATGCAGCCTGGTTTGATTGATTAATCACATTTTTTGCATCATACGGATGGTCAGGTGCACGTGCGYTGTTTACCTGGGGAAGAGATGGTACCAGGATAGACGATACTGAAGGATGAAGGCAATCTGCCAAAGACAGTTTGGAGGACCTTGGGTCCTGACATTCATGTTTAATATACTTTGACACATACCACATACCTAAACAGACCAAGGACATCCCTTTATAGCAACGGTATTCCCTGATGGCAATGGCCTCCGTCAGCAGGATAATGTGCCCTTCCACTCTGCAAAAAATGTTCAGGAATTGTTTGAGGAACATGACAAAATGTTTTGTCTTGACCTCCAAATTCCACAGACCTCAAGCTGATTGTCCATCTGTGGAATGTGCTAGACGACATACAGGACTCAAAGGATCTGCTGCTAATGTCTTGGTGTCACATATAGAATAAAATTGTAAAAGGTTTTTGCAGATGTTATTTATTTGAAAGAAAACACTTTTCAATGTATTAGCATTATTCTATTCATTACAATAATGCTAATACATTGACATATTTCAATTAAAAGTCTTCGTCACCCATTGCCCTGAAATACTAAAGCTAATGTGGATAACATACTGTATAAGGGGAAGCAATGSCATTAGCTTTATTTAACCTGCAGACCATAAGCACACAGTCTACCCATAGAAGTGAGTATCTTAAACAGGCTTGTTTATAAGGTTTCTAAACACTGTAGTACAACCAGCAAAGATAAAGTACATCTACTCAAAATCTTAACATAAAACTTACTTAGGATGAACGGTCTGGCAGTGTTGTGCCAACATCTTCAGCAAAAGATGTAACCTTAGTAAGATTTTGAGTAGATAAGACTTATCTTGCTAGAAGAACGCAAGATCTAAACTGATTTATTGGAGTCCAACATCATTTATAAAAACCTGACATAAGGATAGATGTTATGCAAATAAAAAAATAAAACATTTGTTTAAATTCTATATATTATTATTATTATTATTATTTTTTTTTTTTCCATGAATGTTTTTTGGATGAAACGGACATTTTTTTAAATTGCAAAAACCACCCCAAAGCATTAATAATCAACCACAGTATTTTTTTTTTTACTATTTTCTGGACTCATTTAAATTCATGGTGACATGGTGGTACAGTGTGTAGCAATGTGGTCTCAAAGCTCCATGGTCCCTGGTTAGTACCAGAGCTCAGGTTACTATCTCTGAGGGGTTTCTGTGCATGATCTTGCTGTGTCTATATTTGGTTATATTTTGATTTTTGGTTTCTCCCAGCTCTGAAACTCTAATAGGTGGATTGGCTGTACTAAATAGTCTCTAGTGTGTGCACAATGTGTCCCTTACAGTGTTCCTCTGATCCAGGGTTCCACCATGCCCCTGACCCAGGCTATAACAGTTACTAAAGTTAATGAACTCAAGAATAAAAAAAAAATAAAGCTTTCTTTATAAGAAATTGTATAACTTTCGCAAACAATGATTTTGTAATGATTTGGGAATACAGAATGCTAAACTGGAGGCTATATGCTTGTCACGCATTAGCTAGCCTCAGGGTTTCAGTTGAAGAAGAAAATTTTTGACACTAAACTTTGTGTGCATTTCAACTCTATTTTGTGGTAGAAAATGTTTGGGAAGAACAGTGTCATCTCACCATCACATATTGTACATGCAATATAGCCTCTAGTACTCTCCTTTTTAATTTCTTGGTCATCACTTTGTTCTCTATTCTTTCTTTTCTCTTGCCCTTGCACTTCATTTTGATTTTATTATTGGAGCAGAAATTTCTCTCCTGCTGGTTCCAATATCACCAATCCATCTCTTGATCAACTGCTTCTATCTGAAAGTCTCCAGTGTGTCACCCTTGGGGGGGTGTCGAGGTGGGGGGAGCAAATAAACCTGAATCCTAGATCACAGTGCCTTTCATGCTTGTCTGCTCTCTGTGTTCTTCATATTTCTCTCTCATAATCTCTCTTTCATACCTGTGGTTCGCGAAAATGATCTCTCTTGACCCCTTTTCAGTTGGTGTGTTTAAAAGTGCTCCTTTTTGAACTTGCTATGTTAATTTTAACATTTATTTTTAACATTTAATTTTAACATTATTTTAATCTTTTGAAACAAATATTCATTAAAATTCAGTCAGTACTCAAGTCATATTGATTAATTTTTAAGTATCATAGCATTATGTTTTGTAATCAATAATCATAATTACATTTGATTATCAAACTTTAACAAACTTGCACACAGAGAAATACTAGAAAATTTGTGTTTAAGCTCTCTATATGGCCTGTATTCATTCAATTCAGGACAACACCAAAAAAACATGCAACCTGATAAGCTSCCTCTGTAGTTAGGAAAACAATAATGAGATATATATCATTATATATAGTATATGTACTTTGCCCTTGCTATTTTTTTTATCTGTTTTTTGTTCTTCTTTCTTTTATAGTGCAGAAATATAGCACAAATGATCCAGAATCTTTTAGTCTGAAAAATTGTCATGTGTACTAGGTAAAATTTTTTGTATTTTTACTTTTGTCATATTTTTGTCAATAGCTTGGCGAATAACCTTTCATTGTGTGTGTTTTTTGTTTGGTGTAGTGGTTAGCACTGTTGCCTTGCACCGCCAGGGTCCGGGTTCGATCCCCGGCCAGGCTCTATTCCCCTCTCCGTGTGCATGGAGTTTGCATGTTCTCCCCGTGCTTGGTGGGTTTCCTCTGGGTACTCCGGTTTCCTCCCACAGTCCAAAGACATGTAGGTTAGGCTAATTGGTGTCCCCAAAATTGCCCGTAGTGTGTGTATGAGTGAGTGTGTGTGAGGCCGTGTGATGGATTGCCCTGTCCAGGGTGTACCCTGCCATGTGCCCCAAGTCACCTGGGATAGGCTCCAGGACCCCGTGACTCTGAATACAGGATTAAGTGGTATAGATGATGAGTGAGTGAAAGTGAGTGAGTAATATCTTTGCATTCTTCCTTTGAATTGTGCAATAGCTTGCACTGGCCATACACTGACCACAGACCAGAAAAATTGTGTCAGCTAACAACTCCTGACACAGTACAAAAGTGTAAAAAAAACTGTGTTTTTTAAAAATAAACTGTCTATCATATATAAACATTACCTTGTACGTAAATTATTTGTTGTAATATCCCAGTCTGTTAGGAACTCCCAGTTTGTTAGGTTGTACAATGTAAAATCTGTAACTGTACTGTAACTAAACTATACAAAAATGTTAACTTAACTGAAAAAATCTGTAAAATCAATGCAAATAAACTGTACGGAAACTGTCATTATTTTAATTGTACTGTAGGAAAACTAACCTAACTGTAGGTAGAATGTCTAAACAATTTAACTGCAGGAAGACTGTTAATAAAACTGTAACTTCTAACTGCATAAAAACTGTGACTGAACTGTACAGAAACTGTAGCTAAGAGTGTGTGAACACTGTAACTGAACTGTATGAACTACAGCATTACAAAAACTGTACTTGGAATATAAGAGATTCTAAACTATTACAGGACATTTTCCCACATAGCCGAATTGTATTGTGCAGGAAAACTSTTATGCCTCCCCAAGGTGGATTTTAATGTTTCATAATCAAGGAAACAGAGCCATAGCCTGATGAGGAGGCACTGTGCTAATCCTATCTCACTTTATATGGAAGAGATAACAAAATAGCAGATCAGACAAAGTAAGAAAGTTAATCCTATCCATTCTCTTCTATTTTTTGGTTTCATCTAATCAGGCTTCGTTTCAAATCCTTGCAAAAAAAGGCAGTTAAAGGTAAAATATTAAAACTCTTTCTCTCTTTCTCTCTCTCTCTCTCTCTCTCTCCTATAGTTGAGTAAGTAAGAGAAAACTTAACATTTGGACTGGACTGTAAATCTTTACTGTACATAAATAATGACCAGCACACTTGCCTTTAATTTAATTAATAAATAGTTTTTTTAGTTAATGATTTTAAATAGAACTATTATAATATATAAATATTACATATACTAAATATTCTACATATACTAAAAATACACTGAGGCAATAATCTCTTGCGCAATGAATAGGGAATGAGCTATCAGTAAGACATAGTAGGTGGATAAGGGCTTTTCCTACGAGGCAAATTTATAAATGTACAAAGATAGATTGCATGTCAAGAGTGTTTTAATGTATTTTGGTAATGGATTATTTATCTTGAGGAAAGACTTTTTATCATCTTGAAACCGAGAGTAAAGCTTCAATCTCATTCATCCTACTGGTAGGAGCACTATACACACTGGTGATAATTTGTACACACACACACACACACACACACACACACACACACACACACACACACACATACATACATACACATATGCCATTAGGGTGCTCTACATTGCCTCTGGGGGCTTTGCTGAAGTGTCTGCTACTAAGACGTTGGCAGTAGATCCTTTGGGCGCTTTCGAATGTGGGATAGTGGCTCTGTGAATCTGACTTATTTGTCTGGCATATCCCGTGGGTGCTTGATTGCATTGAGWCCTGGGGAATTGGGAAGATGAGTTGGTGGCCTTTGCCTACTGGACCGCATGTGTGCACTGAGCTGAGCTGAGCTGTGGTGCACTGGGTGTTCTGGTGCCTTTCTATACATCCTTTAGACTAGAAACCTCGGGAGGAATCATAGGAACCTGTCCTCATTTTGGTGATATTGGATAGAGAGACCATAAATTAGTTGCTTCTATAACAGTGTGCTATTAGGCAAAAATCTAATTTGTTGAAGTTACCAATTGTTTGATGATGGAGACTTGAGTCCAGAACTGTTCTTCACATTTTAAGTCAGAAAACTATTAAAGTGAATGGAGACAAAAGCCATGTCAGCAAAACCTGTATTTATTTATAGTCCAAGTGGAAATGTCCTCAGAAGTCACATACATCTATAAGCAGGGTATATGTTACCAGTCTCAGGATCAGGACATCAGGATGGATCAGGCAGGTTCAGGGGGCAGAAGGGATCAGGATCACAGCTAATTCCTTTTAGGTGAGTCCCACAGCATACTGAAAAATTGTGTCTTTTGGCTTGAAATTGACATTCTAGTTCAGTCACTGTTTGCTACAACAATATTTTAAGTTTCTTCTACAAAGAAACATTGATGCTTTATGAGCAGTTCACCTGTCGGTTAACAGGGTGAGAACACCGTATGAAATTAATTAACTAGCTAAATAAACTAACTAGAACTAGAATGTGACTGAGGAAAAAAAAAAAAAAAAACTTTTTTACAATATAAAAAACAACTCTCATATCTCCCATTCAGAATTCTTGCAAGGATTTGGAATGAGACCTGATTTAGAGGAGCCCAAAAATAGAAGAGAAAGGATAGGATTAACTTTGTTACTTTGTCTGCTATTTTGTTATCTCTTTCATATAAACTGAGATAGGATTAGCACAGTGGCTCCTCATCAGGCTATGGCTCKGTTTCCCTGATTATAAAACACTGAATTCCACCTTGGGGAGGTATAACAGTTTTCCTACACAGGAAAATGCAGCTAAATTTCGTGGAAAATGCCCTGTAATATTCGGAAAAGTCCAGAATCTCTTTCCTCGTCTCCAGCATAATGTTTGCAGCAGCAGTAGATTTTTAATTAGATACAAACTTCAATAATATGGCTTATTGTTGTCTGGGGAAATTAGTAACACCTAATTATGGCTCATTTGTGCATGTTCACATCAGCATACAAAAGCAACACTGTTAGCATCCAGTTCTTATTAGAAAAACATGAAGCTGGAAGTGTGAGAACAAGTCTTTGGCCCACGTGTTATGTCCCCCTTGAATTTATTTGAAAAAGTAAGTTTTTTTTTCTTCATAACTTAAGACAGTCTTTGCCTACTCTTAGCAACATTGCCTTTCCATGCGCAGAACTGCCCTTCATTTGACGTGTTGTGTTTTTCACATCATTTTGGTAGAAGTCTGATTACCRGACTGTTTTATGTGATATTTTCTTATTAAGCATTTAAATTTATTATATTGCATGTTTATTATATTCCACAATTTTGCACTATAATAAAAAAAAAAAGTTTTTTATTAATGGAATAAAACGTGCTTAAACAGTCTAATTAATTAATTAATTACTTTGTTAACATGCAATTGAATTAGATTATCTATATTTATGAACGAATGAGAAGCGGTTCCTCTCAGCCAATCACGAATGAGTTCTTAGTGGAAATATCGCGGCTACTCTCGCGATAGCTGCTGTTACCATAGTGACGCAAGTACACAGGAAATCGAGGCGTCCAGTAGGTCAGATGAACTCGCTAAAAAAACAAAACAATTGTACTTAAAAATATGTTTTAGCTAAGTTGTATGGTTTTGTTACGTTTTTCAGGTGTGGCAAGTCTTTTAGCGGTATGCGTGCGACGTTAGATATCATATTAAATGTAGGGCGCTAACTTAAGGCTAAAACCTAAACGAGAGTTAAATAATGAATGTTAAATGAGAGAGAGTTATAATGTTATAGAGAGGTCCGGTTTTGTATTTATTATTTATATTTTAATGTTGATACAGTGTGCTATTTTAATTTAATTTTTTAAATTTAAATTGTACTGCGCCTTATAATTATTTTTAGTATTTATTATTGATTGTCACTTTTACAATGTTTATTTATTTATATTTTTAAGGGGAAAGCCTAATCAACAACCATGAATTTGAACAACTTTGTGGCTCTGCCCAAGCCCAGATCAGTAAAGCTGAATGCCAGGTTGGATATTTTTTTCCACTTTGTAATTTCTKGTTATGTATTTACATCTTTATTAGTGCAAATGATTTATTGAGACAGATGTGTTAAATCATGGCGATGTTAATCTCTCGATTGTGTCAGATAGATCTTCATCTTACTCTTACAAATTGGCATGAATGAATTTGACAGATGTGAAGCTTATCCTCCCAAGCCTGCCTGATACATTGCACCTGTAATTAGGATTTCACACGTGTAAAGTGTGTTGTGTGCTTTACAGGAATTTGCGTGAGCTACGTATGGAGACGGTACAGCTCAGCCAGGACAACAAAGAAATGGAGATTCGCCTGCAGCAACTCAAAGAGGTTATGAGCCATGAGAAAGAGGAGAGAGAGTGAGTGACACACACACACACACACGGATGACAGTGGAGGAAGGGAGAAGAAAAGAGGAGCTTAATATGTAGTATTTGCTTTACTTTTTATAGACTCTACAATATGTCGAGTACATCAGGGATCAAACAGCGTGCTATAACTAAAAAATGTATAACACACATTTTAAACAAATTATTGATGTATACAATAGAACTTTAAAACAGAGACGCATTATTAAAGAGATCTTACAACAATGTTTATTAGTCAACGCGTATGCCACTTCCTTGATAGTCTGCACTATGTTGCCTAGTGGTTCCACTGATTTACTTTCATTGCAGCCAGTCATGGACCTCATGCTGTCCACTCACTGATATAGCTAGTTATCATTACATTTTCTAWGTAGACCACAATGTTGTGCCATCTCAGAAATGGCAACAAGAACTTTAGGGCCAAGTGGACTCAGGTGCTACTCAGGAGTTGTGTGAAAGAGTGTGTTTAAAGTTAATTTACTAGCCAACTCTAGCCATAGAGCCTTTTACAGGTACCTGCTGGATGGTAGTAGATACTAGCCCATCTAGATGTGTCTCATATGTAGCTTATGTGTGCACATGAGAAAATAATAAAAAGGGAAAATAGGCTGTGTGATGCTGTACAAAACCACATAGTTTGGAAGATCTTTGCATGCATGTACACCTGCACGATGCTGTATTACAAGGTGTTTTTTTACATTTTGTTTATTTTAATGAAGAATGCAGGAAATTACAATAGGTAGTGTTTGTACCACACATTTCCCTTGGTTTGTGTGTTGATTTTGATCTTTTGTTTGTTCCCATTGTCTCCATGTGGGATTTCTTTTGGTATTCGTGTGTCATCTCAGCTCCCWTAAACATCTTCTCCCTTGAGATCATTTGCTAGACTTTACGGCCTTCAGTTGCTACATTTTTGTGTGTCTTTCTTCCTTCAGTTTATAATTTTTTAAACGTAACACCCATGTTCAATCATGCTGAGGTCAGGTGACTGACTTTGCCCTTTAACTACAAATAATAATTTTTTTTGGTGTTGCTTTTGTGATTCGTAAATGAGTGAAGTGCAGTTGTATCAGTTTTACAGTGAAGTGCAGTTGTATCAGTTGACTAAAACTAAATAGAAAGTATAGCTTTAAGTGCAATGAAAATACATTTATCCTGCTACTTTTTATCTGCAGTCACATTATCCCCAAACATCAGTGACCTAGTTCCACTGGAAGCCATACATAACTATTAGAATAGATTAGATTAGATTCAACTTTGTCACTGCACATGTAGGTACAAGGCAACGAAATACAGTTAGCATCTAACCAGAAGTGCATTTTCACAGTGCAGAATAATTTGCATATATAAACGGTATATAGTGAGGTAGATAAATTACAATGGKTGCAAAAGAGCAAATGATTATAGGTTGYGCAATAACGAAGGCACTGCATACCTTGATAAAGAATTTACATATGTAAACAGTATACAGTGAGGGAGGTAAATACAATGAGTGCAAAGGAGCAATGAATTATAGGTTGGTGTAATAAGGAAGGTATTGTATACTATGATGAAGAATTTGCWTGAAAACAGTATACWGAGAAAGAGCTATGCACAGTAAGTGCAATGATTTCGGATTATGCAATGAGAAAGATATTGTATACTATGATCAATTATTTGCATATGTATACTGCATGCATATGTAAACTGTATACAGAAAAGGTTACATACAGAGAGTATTATATACAGAAAGGGCTATACACACTGAGTGCAAAGAACAAAGATATATGGCATGATAAAATATTATGCATATGAAAATATACACAGAGAAAGGTTATGTACAATGAGTGCAATTGTTATAGATGAAGAAGCATAKTGTATATGTTGTGATAAACATGTTGTGATACTCCARTAGAGAAGGTTGTATACATTTGTGCAACTTGTTATTAAGATTGGAATGAGAAAGTCATATTATATATAGTATAAAATATATAGTATGTGCTACAGTTATGAATAGTGCAGTCCTGGGTGTTCAGTTTATGTTCAGTAGTGAGAGCAGCAATTTGGGTAGTGCAAGGTAATGTAATGTACCCAATCAATGTGTATGTGCTCGGGTGGAGGCAGAGTTCAGCAAAGGAACAGCTGTGGGGAAAAAGCTGTTCTTGAACCTGCTTGTCTTTGTCCGGAGTCTCCTCTAGAGCCTCCCAGAAGGTAGGAGAGCAAAGAGCCTATGAGCAGGGTGAGAGAAGCCCTTTGTGNTAGAGAAGGTTGTATACATTTGTGCAACTTGTTATTAAGATTGGAATGAGAAAGTCATATTATATATAGTATAAAATATATAGTATGTGCTACAGTTATGAATAGTGCAGTCCTGGGTGTTCAGTTTATGTTCAGTAGTGAGAGCAGCAATTTGGGTAGTGCAAGGTAATGTAATGTACCCAATCAATGTGTATGTGCTCGGGTGGAGGCAGAGTTCAGCAAAGGAACAGCTGTGGGGAAAAAGCTGTTCTTGAACCTGCTTGTCTTTGTCCGGAGTCTCCTCTAGAGCCTCCCAGAAGGTAGGAGAGCAAAGAGCCTATGAGCAGGGTGAGAGAAGCCCTTTGTGATATTGTGTGCTCTGCTGAGACACCGCTTCCTCTAAATGTCCTCAATCTTAGGAAGTGAAGCTCCTACAATGTGTGGGGCAGTTTTCACCACCCTCTGCCACGCTTTCTGTTCCGAAAAAGTGCAGTTCCCATACCAGACTGTGATCCAGCTGGTCAGGATGCTCTCGATGGTGCAACAATAAAAGTTCACCAGGATGACTGAAGAKAGATCGTTCTTCTTCAGAGCYWTCAGGAAGAAGAGACTGGTGAGCTTTCAGACTAGAGCTGKTGGTAGTCCAGGAGAGATCCTCGGAGATGTGGATGTCCAGGAATTTGAAGCTGGTGACATGGTACACCACCTCTCCATGGATATGCATGGGTGTGTGTGTGTTTCACCTTTCTCCTTCCTGAAGTCAACTATGAGCTCCTTTGTCTATATGGAGTTGAGCAGCAGGTTGATGCTAGTGACCACGCAGCTAGACGGTCCACCTCCTCTCTATAAGCTAYAAGCATCACCATGGTGTCATCTGCAATCTTTATAATTGTGTTGGAAMCATGTACATGCTTTCAGTTGTAGGTGAAGAGAGAGTAGAGAAAGGGACTCAGCACACGGCCTTGTGGTACTCTGGTGCCAAGGATGAAGGTGGAAGAGCAGTGGTGATCTACCCGAACATGCTTAGTCCAGGTGGTCAGAAAGTCCAGAAGCCAGTTGCATAGTGGAGTGCTAATGCCCAGGTCTCTGAGTTTGGTGACTACTTTGGATGGGATGACCGTGTTAAACGCTGAACTAAAATTGAGGAAAAGCATTCTGGCATAGGTGTATTTATTGTCCGTGTGAGAGAGGACTGAGTGCAGCGCTATGGAAACTGCGTCCTCCGTGCTCCTGTTCTGACGGTAAGCAAATTGGTAGGGGTCCAGGGTGGYAGTAAGACAGGTTTTGAGGTCTGCCAGGACCAGCTGCTTAAAGCACTTGGTGATTTAGTCATTAAGGCATGTTGCAGTGGATTGTTTAGCTACTGGCACAATGGAGGTAGTCAGGGCAGGTGGACACAATAGCTTGGGCTAGAGACAGGTTGAATAAGTTTGACCCCCGCCTGCTCCACAGCACATGCTCTCAGAAMGTGTTTGGGGATTCCATCATCCCCTGTAGCTTTCTGTGCATTGATCCTGCTCAGTACTGCGCTGACATATTGCTGAATAGTGTGAGTCGCTGGTAGTCTGCAGGGAGCTCAATTTTGATTGCAGGCTCCAGATTATCCTTTTCAAAGCGAGCATAGAAATTGTTTAGCTTATTGAGAAAAGAGATGTCAGTGGACGTGCGTGAGGGGTTGATGGGCCTGTAGTTGCTAATGGCCAGAATGACCCGCCACATCTGCGCCACATCAGAGTTGGAGAAGTGTTCTTTAATTCTCAGCTTGTAGCAGTACATGGCCATCTTAATGTCCCGCCTCAGATTGGTCCTGGCGGTACTGTAAGCCTGTGCATCACCAGATCTAAAGGCATCGTTGCTAGCCTTCAGTAGGAGGCGTACCTCTTTGTTCATCCAAGGCTTCTGATTTGGATACATAACCTATGCCATAACACCATCTACACCATGTTTGACAGATGATGTGCTGTGCTTTGGAGCAGGAACCCTTCATTTCCTTCTCCATTTTCTTTTTTTTCAGTCATTCATTCCAGTCAAGTGATYCTTGTATGARAACAGTTCAGGCCATTTTGAGGTGTTTTCACAAAGTGTATCTGGCATTTTTCTTCTTAAGTGTTACCATCTTGAGGTAAACCCATTGTGAATATATTCATCAAGATGTGTCTTGATTGTAGACCTTGACAATGATGCGTTTAGCTACTTCAGGATGTTCTTGACATGGCTAGATAAAGGTTTTTTTTCACCAAGGTAAGAATTCTAGCATCATCCATTTTAGCTGTTCTTTGTGGACATCAAGGCTGTTAATGCCGACCTAGTACATTCATTCTTTTTAAGTATTCACCAAATGATTTATTTGGCAATGCAGAAAATGACACAGGTCTTTAACGAAGGCCTGCTTTACTTGCAAYGGCACCACTGCATTGGACTGCATTTACAAGTTTGCATGAACTACTACAGAATGCAAATTCAGCAATGCCAGATCATTTATCTTTTTAGTTTGTCAGGAAATAACTAAGAAACAGGGCACAAATGGCCATGAAACTGCTAATCAGTCAGTTGTTCAATTACTTTTTGCCTTGTGAAAATGAAAGGATGTAATTGCTAAACAGCTAATGAAATATATTTTGTTAAGCCCTTTGAGTTAAAGCTGAAAGTCTATTCTTCAATCACATTGAGTTCTATATTTAAAATCCATTAGTGGTCGTGCAGAATGGGAAAAATATGAAAATGTGTCACTGTGCATATACTTATGGACCTGAAAATGGGTTAATTATACATTGTTATAAATAAATGTGTGAGGGTGTTGTATTCTTACTWTGTTCCTAGGCTGCACCTCTGATTACATATGTTTAACATGTTTTAAATAACATGTTTAAAACATATACTGTATACCACGGTTACAGATTTTATCCTTAGATTTTTCAAAAGTACACAATGATAACAAATGCCAGAGGCTTGTGGTTCGATTTGCTTTTGCTAGTAAAGCAAAAATGATTAATTAGAGSCAGAATTAGGCAGGGAAATTAGCTTTCCATAAAAGAAAAGAGAAAAAGTTCCCTCCTCCTCAGAGTAACCCTCACAAAATTTCATTAATAACACTCTGATGTGACCTGGGTGTGGAATTATATTGTGGCTCTTTTAGGGGCTTAAATCAGGATATATGAGCTCATAACTCATCTGGTGTGAAGGAGAGACATGTTTGTGGTGTACACACTCCATCGTGATGAATCACTGCTGGGGTAAAGGGAGGGTTGGAATGAACGTAGCCATGCCTTAATATCTTGGCATACTGTGTGTTTTGCAGCTCATCCAGGAATTAAAATTGCATAATGACATTGGGAATTTAATATAGCATAAAGAAAGATGTTTACTGTATGTTGTTCTTCATGCACTTTGCACACTGTCAATTATGGCCTCATGCATCMCCTGAAATAGCTTTTGCAGGGTACTGTTCATGTCAATAGGGACCTTGATGGGAACAACAGGGTTAATTGATTTAAGGAGCAGAAACTGGCATGGCTCCTATTTGGTTTTAATGAAATATAAACAATCTTTGAAATGAAATCTAAATGTTTCAAACTCCTTTTTTTTAATCACAGCATGAACTTGAACTTGAACGACGTTTATAACCTTCAAATTATTTAGACCAGCTATGTCAAATATATTGACTGGTCCAATAAAGCTTTTAATCCAGCCCACCAAATTAATTTTAAATGTATAACCCTCTTTTTCTTGGGACTGTAATTAAATTACATAATTTAGGGTTTTCACAGTGACTGAGTGGATACTTACTCAATCACAATTTATGTTTTTAATTGTCAGTGGATTAGTCAAAATTTTTTATGAGATGTTCATTAAATTCAGATTTGTGCCATTTTTGGTGAAAAGGGAAATTATATAATAGTAGTGCCAGACTTCAGTTCAGTTGCTAGTYTTCATTCATTGTAAATGCAAGAAGTAAATGCTAGACACAAAAAAACATTATAATTGGCTAGGTTTGCAATAAATACCAACACACACTTGCACACATAYAGTACGCACACACCCACAGACACCCACATACACCCCCCCCTCACACACACACACGCACGCACACACAGCAGTTATGACACAGCTCTTCATCTGACTTTCTGTGTGTGTGTGTTTGTGTGTGTGTGTGTGTGTGTGTGTGTGTGCTAATCTGCTTGATGATAGCACACTGTCGCTTTCCTGTGTTCAGCTCTGAGTGTCTTTAATCCTCAGCCTTAAATGAGCCTCTCACTCACTGAGGACTTGCTGATAAGCAGAGTGGACACACACATACACACACATGCATGCACACGAACAGAGAGAGAGAGAGAGAGAGAGTCTGTCTCCCACCCTCATTTTCTGTTTCTTGCTATTATGTGTCATCTGCCATCTTTCTTGCCATCTCTATTCTGCTTTATTGCTTTCACCCTTCTTTTACTCTGATTTACTCTTTTAGCTTTCTTTTTTCTTCTTATTTCCATAAGAAAAACACTTATTGTCCCCCTTTTCTTTCCATTTTTTCTTCAACCATTTCTCACAATTCTTTTCTCCACTCTTTCTACTTTCTGATTGTTGTCCTCTGTCTTATTCATTCTACCTCTCTGCATCTTTATCTGTCACTCTCTCTGCTAGCTTTTTTCCTTCTCTATTCTGTCTCTTCCCTCCCCCTCTCCTTCTGCTTACCCTTTATTCGCATCTCTCTCTCTCTCCCCCCCCATATCCTTTGCTCTCATTATCACATCCACATCTCTTATTTGTGTCATATTTTCTATCTTTCTTCTACCTACCCTCACTCTATGACTATCTCTTTGTCTTTTTTTTCTCATTCAGTTTTTGATGTCAATGAATTTTATTGTTATTGTTATTTATTGAAGGTTATAGCTTCTGCTTTAACTGAGATTTATCTCTCTAGCATCTCGAGCAGCCTGCTTCTCGGTGAGCTTATTTGAAATGTGATTCATGACCCTGACCTGAGAGTTTAAACATTACWTTGCCTTTGCATTGAATTATCACTTGGTTTAATATGTTCCTAACAGGAAAAATGGTGCTTTTCACTGGAAATCTGCTCAGACCCAAGACGGGACAAAGGACAAAGAGAAAAAGTTTAAAAAAGTGAGGATTCACTCTGCCATACAGTCAGATCTGAAAGCCATTACAGTTAATTAATGCATCCTTTATACATGTGCTTGACTAGCTATCATAATTACCATGCTTTAAATAACTACTGATTTGCACTAAATGAAAATGATAGATCATTGCCTCATGGAATTTACTTGGATTCGAACACAGGACAGCTGCCAGTTTTAAACCAAATAGCTGTCTTTTTGGTTCTGATTTACATTTATGGCACAGTGCAACTTCTGTTATGTGTCAGTAATTAAAAAAAATAAATAAAACTGCCAGTTGTCCTGCTATGTAGTCTGAACCACATTGCCTTTCTCCATACCTTTCACACAGCATGTTGAGATATAATGAAGGCCAAACCATCCTGCCTGCTATTAATGAGCCTATTCAAGGTGTGATTGTTGCACCTTCAACATTTCACCTTTCTGTGTGAACGACATGGAGGTGGAGCTGTTGTTCTACTTCATGATGCTGTTGTATTACACGGCATGACTCTYCTGATTCCAGAATGCCAGGGTAGCATTAGGTAGCATTTTATGATTCCTGTGGAAAAGTGACTACAGAAACTCTACAGTAGTCTGACTTTTTATTTTTTTTCGGTATTAATGTAATTCATTAGTTTATATGGATTAAAAACCTCCATTTTAGTATATGGCAGTTTTAAGCACAAATATTTAAATGAATGAAGACAGTAAATTAATGCAAAAGTGAATTTATTCTATAATTCCCGGATGATAAATTGTGTGTGTGTGTGTGTGTGTGTGTGTGTGTGTGTGTGTGTGTGTGTGTGTGTGTGTGTGTGTGTGTGTGTGTGTGTGTGTGTGTGTGTGTGTGTTTTTTTGTCAGAGTGTCCCCAGCAAGATCAAAATAAAAGTTCTGAAGAACGAGACTTTGCCGGGTATGTACAGTATGTGTGTCTAAGCACAAACTATGTACTGCGATAGCATTTTCAGATATTCTTTGAATGTCAATGGAAATCCCCCTAATAAACCCCCAAAACATGGCGGATTGGTTAAGCTAAATTTCACCAGAGGGAATGATACTTGGATCCACCACACCCTGACAGTCAGTTACTGATAAATAATTGAAAGAATGAAGAAGCAGTCAGAGTCCGTACAAGACTTTAACATCGCACCTTTGTCCGCAGAGCCAGACTTAGTCATTTACTTCATAGCATTTGCTTAATTTGGTTACTTCTAATTACATCAATCAACACTACAGGCAATCAATAGAGGTTGTTCTCATCATGGTACTGTAGCAGAGTATAAAATTACTGTAGGTTCTTTCTTTGTATGAGCTGAATGTAGCAATCCAAGGCAGTCTTCAATTCGTTCTGTTATTGCTTTCATATAATCAGCGACATTTCCATAAGACATAAACATTGTTTCAAAATCATGAACAGATGGCCATCCTTCTGTTACCACCAGTTTCTTCAACCATTACAGTTCAGCCAGCATGACTATTCCCAGTGATGTTTCTATAAACTATGATAAATTACAATGCAGCAGTTATAAATCTTGTGTAATTTCATAAACATTAGGCTCAATGAATGTCACTTTGCATGATGTGTATGCATGTTGAATATACTTGTGTTGTGTTGTGCTACATTATCATGCTGAATGCTCTAGCCTTCATAAAAAGGAGCAAAATATGTGTTAACACAGCTGAATAGAGGTAGATTTTTTTTCCCAAGGCTGCATCTAGTTTATTATTGATAAATGAAACTTTATAACATGAGTCATGTTTGAACTGGACCTACATTAAACTCTAATTCATTGTCAATTTTACTTAGAAACCATCTAAAAGAAAATCAGTCAATATGATGAATATTACATTTCTGGGGAAGGTCTCTATTGGTCTGAATTGTTTGTGTGTAAGTACTTCTWTTTCGGTTAATCCTGCATAGAGATTGAAGGTATTTAAATATGTGTATGTATGTGCACGTGTGTTCAGAGAGAGCTGAAAGGGTGCCGGAGCCTCCACCTACAAAGGGTGGACAGAGCAGAAAATCCAGGCTGAAAGGAAAAGCATGTGGCCAGTGTGAAGCTCGAACTGCTGGATTGGTGAGTCATCATTCATTCTTATTCTATTCAACTGCCTATTAAATGACATCTCTTAGGTAAGGTAATATACGCTTAGATAGTACATCGGTTAAGTTTATTGATAAAGGCTTATATAAATTGACAAGAAATACCCAGGACACTTACTATATAAACAAACATTTGAATAATTCATATCTAAATGGATAGGTAATGTGTTTACAAAACATATGATATCCCATTTTTTATTTCCACCCATTTTTTTCAAATTCTATTCAAATTCAAATTTCTATTAGAATAATCATATTTATCAATCTGTTCTCCTTCCACATAATAGATTTAGTATAGTCTATTACTACAGACAGTTACTGTATGCAAGAACAGAAAGAAAGATTAAAAGGAAGGAAACTTCCTTAGATGAATAGAAAATAATTTTTTAAGAATATAGTACAGAGCTGCCGTGACTCATTTTTACAAGACTATCTATCCATCCAGATGCTTCATCCATCCATCTGTCAGTGCAGTTCACATATATAAGTAACAGTGATGAGTCTGTGTATGAGCCATCCTGGCGAAGTTCAGGGACTCTTTGACTGTCTGACTCAGAGGAAATAGGATGACGGATGCATGCTCTGTGAGAGAGAGATATGGCACTGCCTTTTTTCATCATTATGGTGTTGTGAGGCCCTTGTTCTCTACTACTACACCCACTCGCATACTCACACACAGCGTGATGATGGCACTGCACTTTTATCATTCTCACACGCTTCCACACTGCAACCTCCTTCTGTAGACTACTGATTCAAACCCTGTCACCTTCTTCACTCATAGCTATTGTGGAGCTCAATTTTCCTATTCGTTCTAAAAGTCAACACCTCATTCTTTACACTTGTCCTCTGTGTGTGTGTGTGTGTGTGTGTGTGTGTGTGTGTGTGTGTGTGTGTGTGTGTGTGTGCGCCTGCCTGCACACATAGCAACATATTATATTGCCTGTACAATGCCTGTAAAAACTGAATGTTTCAGTTTATATTTTTTTCTTACCCTAGGACTTTTCTAACCTTCTAACTCCGATCCAATTCAAAAGTCTCTAAATTAGTGCTTCTGTTGCTAGAATGAAACCAGATTATGCAGTCTCACATGGGAAACCAGGATATGTGATGAAATTTCTTGAATGAATGAAGGCATAAACATTGTTTGACATTTACAGAAGACTTACAGTAAAGTGATGAGACGGCAGTAAAATATTTGAACGTTTAAACGTCCATGAAAGTTGGTTGAGGTGTCCTGGGACCTACTGCAGGTGCTCCCCTGAACATTCAACAAGGGGAACTCCTGATCCTTGAAAATCGACAAATCATTTGCTGCCACCGTGCCGAAGAGACACATCTGTCTGGGAACTGTACACACAATCATTAAAGAACTCGAGTTGCACATTACAGGACCTCAGCTGGGAGTTATTGACACATCCCCATACAATCCTGACCTTGCTCCAAGTCATTTCCGCATGTTTGCGCCATTAAAAGTACTGGATTAACTTAAATGCCGCATAGTTTGTAACTTGAAGTTTACTTATCGCAATAGCTTTGGCAGATGTTTCCTTAATATGGCAGTGCCATAGTGGTTTGATTTGCAGTAAGTGTTAATTATAATGACAGAATAATGTAACACCATACTGATGTTTGTATTTTTGATAATCTCTTAATTCTAACCACTGAGTAGTTTTTGTGTGTGCTTTCCCGTCTCCCAAAGTCTGTGGCTCACCCTGTGGTGTTGACGCTTTGACACAGCTTTAGCATGATAACATCACCATGGCAACATGCCCACCATGCATTAAGTCATCTCCAAGGCATCCCCACAGCACAATGACATCTGTTCTTTGATGAGCCACTCTACTTATCTGCAAACACTGGTGCTATTGCTTTATCTTCAAGATCCCACAATCCCACTCCTAAGCATACTGTATGTCCTCACTTTATCAGTAAAATCAGTTTCAGTGACGGATGACCCATAATACACACACACCCTGAACCTTAATTTTACAAGATCTCTTCATTCCAGCACAGTCCAATTGAGTATCTCCTTGTTTGATAACTCATGATCAAGGCATCTCATCTCTAGGGCTCTTTTGTTGTTTCAACTGTACTTCAAAATCAAGTCCCATCTCCTCAGCATCGCTTCATTAGTCCATACATAAACATTATCTAGCATGTGACATTTTACATATTGGTTTGGTCTTGTCTCATAGAGAGGCAGGCTTGCATTCTGCGTACTGGTCTTGCCAAAACCGTGCTTCAGGCAAGTCCTAAATGCTGTGGGCTGAGTTTATAATTTAGCAGTTGCCCATAAGGTCAGTAAAGATGCTCAAGAAGCCCAATGCCATTTCTTTGCTCTTTTACTTGGCATTCAAAATGCATAGGCTTGGCTTCTGAATTCTACCAAACCGTGAACTTCATCCTGTGATCCAATAAGCGTGAGATGAAATTCTGAGTGGCGACATTGTGGTGCAGTGGGTAGCATTGTTTCCTCACTGCTCCAGGATTTTTAGTTCTATAGTGTTTCTTACAGACCTTTTTTGTGCACATTCTCAAGCCTCTCCTGTTTCTAGTAAATGTATTGTCTCAGTAATTTTCCCCATTTTGGTGTGTGTGTATGTTTGGTGATTTGTGAGGGACATATCTTCACCTCATATCTAATGTTCCCTGTGTGCCATCACAACCCTGAATAGAATAAAGTGATGCAATGAAGATGAACGAATAAATGACTGAATAACTGAAAGAAAACGATTACTGATGCTCCATAGACCCTATCCCCAAATGGAATTGGCTAGGAATGTGCCATTGAACCCCAAACATTTTAGAATTACCTTTGATTCATATCAGAAGACCTCTAGATCAATGCTGTATATCTCATAAATATTTAAAGTCTAAGATCACACAATTCACTGGGCACTCTTCTTCCATGCATATTGCATCAATTTGTAGTCTGCATCAGTTTAGTCCTTATTTGATCTGGCTCAATAGCATAGTTTTCAAAGTCCTCTACCCTTTATAACACTTGCATATTTACTTTCCGTATGATAGCTTCAGTTGTAGGTGTGTTTTTTTTTCTGCTGTAACTGATTAAATTACAGTTATTATGGCCCTATTAATGTGGGTACTTGATCAGTGGGGGTTGTTATACAGTACACACAGTACAAGCATGTCTGAGTTTCTGTCTGTGTGTGTGTGCGTGCTTGTGTGTGTTTAGAAAAGTAGATGCCCAGAGTTTCTCATCTCATTTGGAAAAGCCAGAGAGAGAGAGAGAGAGAGAGAGAGAGAGAGAGCATTGCTGTTAGTATGAAAAGTAATAAACAAAGTTGGCTGGCTTCTTTCATAACCATTTCGGCCTTGTCTCAAATCACATTCCTCATCTCATCTTTTTCACTCGGTTCCTATTTCAAAACAAATAATGAGCTCCCTGAAGATACTAACATCTAGTGTTTCCCCACATTTCAATATTTATTAAGGCCAAGCTGGAATGAAAGTAAAAAATTTCCCTGCATGAAGCCTGAAGTTTTGCTTCTTGTTAACTTGATTTTTAATGTATGATTATAATAAAACACACACACACACACACACACACACACACACACGCACACACGCACACACGCACACACACCTGGCTGAAAGTTGAGACTCTTGAGGCTATTGAAAGTATTTCTTACCTTCCTTGCTATCTAATCATGATCACATGACAAGTGTCCTTTCTGGTTGTGGATTGAGTTGAGTAAATGGTGGATACTTCAAATTAAAGAAAAAAACCTAGCATTGACTTAGCAAGATGATAGGCTAGCGCAAACYGCCRGAACGAAATCTCCCGTAAGCGATCAATCAGTTTGAGAAATGGTGACTGTGAAAGTCAATGTCAAAACACCTTTCCTGTTTTATAATTGAACTTTCAACCTTGTAGCACACCGTTATAGCAGGGATTTATTTATGGTTGTACAATCTGGTATCACACAAACAAGGATGGTTCCCTTTTGAGTCTGGTTCCCCATACGGTTTCTTCCAATTTTCATCTCAGGGAGTTTTTCCTTTCAACCTCATCTGCAGCTTGCTTCCCAGGGACTAACTGATAGTACTAATATATCACCTTTTTTCCCATACTTTTTCAAACATTTTCCCATGCTTTTATTAATCTATTCAGCACCACAATTACACTACCATTCTGAAAGAGACTGCTGATGTTTATTATGTAAGTAAATAACAAATGATGAGGTGTGCGGTCATAGCGAAACAATCCATGATGTCTTAAGCTTATTTATAATTGCATTTAATGTATAAAAGGACAAATTAATCTCTGTGAAGCATTAAAAAAACTATGCATTTTAAATGTTGCTGTCTTTTTTCCCCTCATACATTTTTCATATTTCACCATTTCTGGTTATGTGTGCGTTCAAAGGTGTGTGAGGAATGTGCAGAGGATTACTGTGTCAGCTGCTTTGCCAAATTCCATCAGAAGGGGGCACTAAGGTTCCATCACATCATTCCCATGCAGGTGAGAGGCAATTCATGCACATGGAAAAAAAAAAAAACATATTCGCACACACATAACAAAAAAACGCACACACACAGACAGAAGTCCACATGTCTTTGTGCAGACACCAGCAGCAATTGTACTTGTCCTTTTCCATCTCGCCATTAGTGGCCCCTCTCTCTGCATCCAACTTTGATTACGCACACCTGTATATGGGACTGGATAGTCAACACACACATTCACAGAGACAGTCAGGCCATCAGAGGGGAGCGGATGAGTGCAAATACAAACACACAGGCGTTTGTTTTAGAGATTGCAGAAACTACACAGTATTTGAACTGAAGCTTTTATTGACATGTGTCTGCAAGTTATTGTGACTGTGTGTGTCTGTTTGTGTGTGTATGTGTTTATAGTCCAGCCCTGACACAAATATGTTTTTAGCTTTTAGTGTTTACAGTCCAACCCTGACACAACCATATATTAAGCTTTAAGGTGAGGATCTCATATCCCATTAATGATGGAAATCCAGGAGAGTTTTGACATTGGGCTGATTTACTTTGTATCTTTGAAGGGTAAAGGCTGAAATGGTTTCATCAGGGGACACTGTGGGACTGGAAGTTCATGGGACTCCTCATTACTAAAGCTAGTTAATCTTTAGGTTTTTTGAACTTTTATTACATTTATAATTTGAGGTATTAAAATTGAGCAATTTATATATCTATTGTTTATTTATCATATCATTTGAGTTTGAATGCTGAAAATGCAATAGCCACTGAGTCAAGAGAGGAAAAAGACATGATCTGTAGGTATGAGGGATTACTCATGCCCCTGTCAGTCACAATGACACCATTCAAGTGTGGGCATCTTTGAGCTTGTGTATGTGGAAGAGGGCTGCTAGCATGTTCCTCGTGATATATTAAACTGTTCTGTGACATTGCATGGGTAGTGGTTCCAAAAGATAAGAAGGTTTGCTACATGTGTCTAAGAAAAWTCAGGCAGAAAATGAATTGGGAAAATAATTAGGAAGGTGCTAGGCCACCACAAAAAAGGAAGCAAATGGACACCATTCCTTCAAAAGATGTTCTTCCAAAAAATATTCCACTGCCAAAAACATCAGGCCAAMATTTCTCATAGGTTTTCAGTTGGTTTGAAAACTATGAACTATGTTACAATGAWGGCYATGGTATATGATGTACAGTGGAACCTTGGTCTGCGGTCGTTTWTTGCAAGATGAGTAAAATTTTTAAAGAAATTTTAACTTGATTARCGAGTGAGAACTTGACATACRAGTAGCACRTTTGCGTTTTGTCAGCCAAGCATCACGTGATCACAATTGAGCCGACCGTTCTTCTCTCTCTCGTGCTGCGTGATTATGGGTAATCGTCTCCCATACTCAGTCTCAGTGTGCATGCATCACTCATATAGTCAACATCTGTGCATGTGTGTACTAATTATTATAATACTGTGTAGTTTGTTTATTTTATGACCAAAATAAACAAAATGTACTTTACTAACTTTTCTGCAACAAGGACACTCATGAAGAAAAAGGTTAGAAAGCAGTGCGGGAGAAAAGTCTGCGAAATCCTCTAAAGGAGGCAAAAGCAATTGTTATTAGAGAGGTTCCTTGTTAAAGAAGTTTGCCGACAGAGCAGTGTTTCTTTTAGTGTGTGTGTACGTGTGTACGTGTGTGTCTGTGTGTGCATGAGCGCGTGTGTGTGTGGACGTTGTTCTACATAGTAGCCCCCCTCCCTCCTCCTCTCCTCCCTCAATTCTTTTCAAAGGTAAAGCGCAAGTTAAATTGTTTTATTTTTACTTCATATTTTGTATATTTTATATGAATATTTTTGGTTTGTGGAATGCTTCATCTGAGTTTACTTTAATTCCTATGGGAAAATTAACTTTGATATACGAGTGCTTTGATATGCAAGCATGCTTCCGGAACGATTTATGCTCGCCATCCAAGGTTTAACTGTACATCACTTTCATACACTTAAAAACTTTTAGTGAGCCCTTGTGCCATGTGGATGAAAGCAGAGTCATCTTAGAATAAACCACCAGAGGTAGAAATGTTTTATCATTGGGTCATGTTATTCAATAGGAATCATTATTAGTAGTAGGTTAAAATAAAAGTAAATAAATAAATAAGTGTTCAGTAATTAAGGAAACTGGTGTTATGCTGGAAGGCAGTTGCTCTAGTACTTACATCAATTAAATAGCTACATAGCAGCATAAATATGTGCGTGTACATGCTTTGCTAGAAAAGTTACAACTGTAATTAAAAATAATTAAAACATTCTATTTTATTTCCCCATTACAGTGACATTACCTATGTGTGTGCATGTTATATTACAGCATCATTATTGTGTGTAGTTACTGATGCAATCAAGTCCTCAGATAATTTAACTGCATATTTGAACAAATGAACAGAGAGAGAGTGAGAGAGAGAGATTCTTGATGAACATACACAAAAAGCCTCCATCTTTGACACATTGCACAAACACTGCTGGTGATGAAAGGGTTTTGTGGTGTGTGTGTAAGGATTAGGCTGTGCTCGTGCTAGTTGTGAGGTGGCTGTAATGAGCTGCTCTCCTCCCGCTGCTCTAGTTCAGAGCTGCTGATCCCACAACCCCCCCAAGACACATGCACACACGCGTACACGCACGCACATTTGCAATAGAGGTAGTTGTCAGCTTCCATTACACTCAGTGATCCAGATACACACACAAATGTGAACAGACATACAGGTAAACAGGCACACACTCTCACACACGCATAGACGCGCACACACACACACACACACACACACACACACACACACACACACACAGCTTGGTTTGCAGTTTTACCTTCAGAGAACACCGCGCATTTCAGCCATGAAATCACTATATACAAAAATATGTTAGATATTTATGTACATTATGTGTGACAGACAATGGCATACATTTTTCATAAAGCTTCCCTGTGTCTTTCCAAATGAAATATTTGCATGGAAATCAATCACAATTTCAAAAACAAACATTGCAACAACAGTCACTGGGCATGTAGAACAATTTATGGTAGAATATAATAGGACGGTATGCAATGTGACAGCTTCATTTTACAAAATAAACAAGCGTAACTAGATAAGCTGCTAGCAGGCATTAAAAAAAAGCTACATTTGAAGAAATATTTGCTTGGGGAATATCTGAAATGCTTAGCAAAATGGATAAAAGTCTGAGCTGTATGGTAACACAGCAGCTTACGTCCTCCCAGCTACAGGGTATTGGGCTCTATAATGAAAAACATGTGTTAGTGTCTGTGCAGTTTCACATTTTCTCCCTATGTCTGTAGAGGTTTCTTCGATGTATTGTTTTTCCACACAAGTCCTTGATGCTGGATGGATTGACTACTTTAAAATTGCCCCTAGATGTCAGTGTGTGTGTGTGCATGTGTGTACTGTAAATGTGATGCCCTGTTATCGACTGGCATTGCATCCCTGTCTTTTCCATGGATATCCTCCAGATCCACCAGCACTCAAGCCAGGGTAAAGCAATCACTGAAAATGAATGAATAAAAATTCTGTTAGCAGCATTCAAGTTTCAAATGAAGCACTCTCTTGAGAATTGATGGTTTGATTTTCACACCATGGCAGCTAATCACAAAGATTGGAATGCCATATCAGTGTGCTCTGTCCAGAGCTCCTGTCTGATCCATAATAAAACAGTATCGTCAGGATTCATTACAAACTAGCCTGAATTCTAATGATAATGAGCCAACTCTTTTTGGGCAAAGCATAAAGCCAAAATGAGTACAACACTATTATAAAAATATCCATTAAAATAAAAGTGGCATTGGCAGATGCTGTACAGTTTTGGCTTGGATGCCTTTGTTAACAGATTTTAAATATTCAGATTAAAAGAAATATACCTAAATAATCTAAGGTTTTGGGGTACATAGCATGAATTAGATATATTAATATCTAATCTATGTTGATAAAAGAACCTCACTAGGATAGTAAGACAAAAGCTTTTTGTATGTGTGTGTGTGTGTGTGTGTGTGTGTGTGTGTGTGTGTGTGTGTGTTTGCGAGCATGGTAGTAAGAGAGAGAGAGAGAGAGAGAGAGAGAAAGCTTAGCCAGAATCAAAGGTGAATGCTTGGCAGGCCACATTGAATCTGGATTAGAGGAATGTGACCACTGAGGCAGGTTTCTGTGCTCCTAATCCTGTTTGATTTGCCTTCATCAAAAAAAACGAGCAAAAGGAAAGTGGGGAAAAAATAATCACAACACCGCCCATAGATTTGCTCTTGAGTTTGATTCCTGTGGTGCGAGTCGTGTTTCTGTAGAGATCCAGGCCTTTTCCTCACATCAGCTTTCTTTTCTCTCTTTTTATATTGCATGGCATTTTAGATTTACATGCTAGATTTATTCATTAATTTTGGGTTCGGRCATTTCTTATAACTTAAACTGAGGTAAAATCCAACCAAGCAGTAAAGTCATTAACAGTGACTTTTGTCCATTAACAAACCTTAGCCAGAGGCCACTCGAGCAWGGAAAAACTCCATGAGATGACAAGAGAAACAAATCTTGAGGGGAACCAGACTTAAAAGGGAACCCATCCTCATTTGAGTGATACCGGACAGTATTACCATAAATAAATCCCAGCTATATATCTGTGCTGTAAGGTTGACATTTAAATGATATAACAGGGAGGTTTAGTTAGTATAAAATCTACTTTCTCTGATGGAGGTTTGGGGGTGGTGATTTCAGTCCTAAAACTATTAAGCAACTGTAGTGATAAGCCATCAGAGGAAAAACTGACTACATCAGCCCACTTTCATATCATTTTCATGGTCATCAAGTCCAACATTCTCAGCCTGCAAATACATCCCCAAGCACACCAAAAGGGGAAATCCTCAGCAGCACCTAGAAGTCTCCATGTGATGAGAACTGGGGCATCAGGATACATCAGACTGTCTTCTTGTGATGAGAATTCCGATCTGAAGTAGGGCTCCAGGATGTGTCAAACATGTCTAGAGGGMATAAGGTGTCAGGAACACTGGTACCTCAGGAGTGCCATGTTTAGCTTGAAAAAAATGAGAGAGAGAGAGTGCAGTTTGGTATACTGACAGTCAAATAGTGTATGTCACAAACGGACTGTATACACACTTCAAATGATAATATAATAATAATATAATATTAATAGTATGATATAACACATAGCAATAGATTTGGTATTATATAATATTTTTATATACTTAAATATAAATATATTATATATTTAAGTTTTTCTTTTCGTGAAGGGTGTATACATTTGTTTGGCTGACTCTGTATTTGTCATTTGACAACGGGTCTGGTTGCCTACCATGGGGGAGGATGCGACACATTTCATGGCAGCATGTGACACTTGTGTCAGAAACGAATCGAGCAAACTCCTACCAGCAGGACTCGTGAAATCACTTCTGGTTCTGTATTGTCCATGGGCACACATCATCCTCGATTTCATCACTGGCCTTCTGGAGTCAGATGGCAACATGTGCATCCTCTCGGTGTGGATTGTTTCTCTAAGTCAGCACACTTGATCCCATTAACCAACCCCTCCTCTCCTAAAGAGACCGCTGACCTCTTGATACTCCCTGTTTGAAGACTTCATGATCTGCCAGTGCACATTTTCTCCAATTGTGCACCCCAGTTCTCACCCTGTTTTTGCAAAGACTTTTGCAAACTCATTGGTGCAAACCCCAGTCTGTCCTAACCATCCACAGGCAGATGATTAGACAGAAAGGGTCAACCAGAAACTGGAGAAAACTGTCAGGTCCCTACCCATGCATAACTTAGTGAGGGTAGTGAGTCTAAAGCACCTAAGTGGGGCAAAGGGTGATGCTTTCCACTCAGGACATTTAGAACTTGTAACATCAATCCCACTTTCAATTCCCACTTTTAATAATAAAATTCTCAATATTTTATGTTATTGGTATGCTTGTATCTGTGGTGGCATAATTTCAAATTAAACTATTAAATGAGGTTTGAATCTAGGATTATTTTAAATTTTAAATTGAAATAAAAAAAAATTTAATGCTAAAGAAGTTTATCATTAAATTTAGAATAAGACCAGCTTTTTGAGGGTATCCTTCTATGCACTGATTAACCCCTAGTGAGTCTAGAATTGATATATGAAGGACTTAAAATGAATATTAAGGTCTCCAACAATTAATGCTTTGTCTAAAGAACTGAATTCTAGGAAATCTGCAAATTCACACAGAAAAAAGTCAGAGTATGGCCCTGGGGATCTGTAACTAATGATTAGTGGAATAGCCTTGGCAGACTCATTATTTGGGTTACGTAGGTTATGTTAGTGTAAAGAACTTCAAATGTGTTAAATTTGTTTCCATGTTTTTGTATGATGATTGGAATATCATTAATGATAATTGTGATGTCTCCTCTACCAGTTAGATGTGTCAGGTTCATGTACGTGTATCCAGGAGGACTAGCTTCATTTAATGCTACATACTCATTTTGTTTATTACATTTTTCTGTTAAACATAAAACATTCCTGTACATCATATATATATATAAAAATAAGCATGTCTAAGAAATCTAATAATACAGTGCTAGGTAGCTTTGCTACCCTTTTATATTGGGTAACTAAATGAATATTCATATTTAACTTTTTTAGCCTTTCCTTCCTGCTGTTATGTCACCATTTTTACAGACGGAATATTTCAATTTCTGAAATCATATCTTGAGAAATAATCCCTACTGTGTTTGAGCCCAAGACTTGCTATTTGCGTTGTACACAGTATTTACCTACTCTTACTGTGAATTTACCAAAATTAACCTCCACAATCTGGTTGATGGCTGCGAGTTGAAGGAAATGTGGATTGGAATGCTGGACATGTTTTTATTATGCAAATATCTACCTTTTTAAACAGCAAATATAACTCCAAGATTTTCCTAATTATTTAGCTTTTGTTTTTGGGAGAGAAATCTCTTTCAAGATTTAAGAATCTTAATATTGTGCTTAATATTCTGTCCAGGATGAGCTTCATACCTCTATAAGCACTCTGGATGTGGTGAATTGTTTTCAGAAGAAGTCTGAAAAGGAAGAAGAGGAAGAAATTTGGCCGAATCACAGTGATGTTGGGGAAACACATCCAGAATGCAGAGCAACACCTACATTCCTCCAGGCTGTTAATGAYAACCAGATGCACAACAAACAAGTAAGACACACACATGCACATGCATGCGCGCACACACACACATGAACACGCACACATACTGTATACATTTCTGAACTTTCACCTTTCATCTCAATAAAATTCTTGTGTTTCAACTGCACTGAATAATCAAAAGGCAACAACCAAACACCACTCAAAGAAAGTCGATAGATGCACTTAGCTGAAAGAAGCACTTAGCTAATAGTTTTTATTCTGTATAGCATGCATTATGCAGAGGTGGATGAAGTAGTAGAAATCATTTTTAAATAAAAGTGTTTAGTCTGTATTCAGTAACTTGCATTATGTTATACACAAGGTAGCCTACTCGTTCTGTTTAACAGTTTTTGTTTAATATTTAAATTACTATTAATTAAAATGAATGAATGAATTATGGCATTTAGGTTAATACTATTGTACGCCAAAGCCTTCAATTTGGAAAAATTCCATTCCAATTTTTAATATAAAAGATTTAGTGTAAAGTTTTAAAGTTGCATAGTTGAGAAAGTGAGTTGCTCAGTCTGGCTGTACTTCGATAAGCTTTTCTGGGGCCAAGAGAGACTCAGACAAACACGTTGTCTGTCAGAAACGCCTCTGTTTATTAACAGCAAAATATAGAATTTTTATATGTTTGACCAAACGCCTGTGCCATCGACATTTGTTATTATAAAGAACATAAACCATTGTAAAATGTCCTGGTGAAATCCTGAAGAACAAAAGAGTGGAAGTTGGACAGATGTTCATCCAGAGACTAACCAGAATGTTGGCTCGAGTTAGGGGGAGAGAAAATTATATGAGAAAATTCTCTTACGTTGAGATAAGTGTTCAAATGAAATTATTTTTTATGATGAACATAGGCAGACAAACATTAGTAATATTACATTATTCAACTAAAAAGGTTAACCAATCATCAGGGATTAAGCAAAAATAATCACCAACACCCACCAGCCTTTCCACCCTTTGTCTATCTTCATGCTATAATATTTATAAACCCATAATTATCCTGACTTTCAGATGGTTTCTTTTTTACTACATATGCTCACTGTGCAGAAGTTCTTAAACTGCAAGGGAATACTGTAAAAACATTGGTAGGTCTGTCAATAAATAAGGATACAGGAGACGAGCTCTGGAGAGCATGACTTGACTCTTTTTATTTTACATTTTCTCCTCTTCTCAGCATCTCGTTCAGGAAAACACACACACACACACACACACACACACACACACACACACACACACACACACACACACACACACACACACACACACACACACACACACACACACAGTTTGTCCCATATGCTTTCCTGTATCTCTCTTCCTCAAACACAGACAAGGAAAAAACAACCACGTTTATTAACTGCAGGTTCACGCCCATTTATTGAATTACTCATTTCACCTCCTGGGCACGAACCCCGCGCCCCCACAAAGCGTGTGTGTGTGTGTGTGTGTGTGTATATATATATATATATATATATGACTGGAGAACCAATGAGTGACGTTGGAGTGGAGCCTGGTCCAAACAGAACAATGTGTATAGTTAGGGCTAAATGCTGCTTTTCGTTTTCAGAACTAAATATTGATGGGCATCTGAAGATACTTGTGAATGTCCCCGTGCATGCACTTCACCTTCACACTTTATCAAATTACTTGCATTGGTGGATTAAGATTTGATTACCAGCTCAATCCACCAGTACATGATATGTACTCACTTTACAGATATTTTTGACATCCCAGCTTGATGTCGCACTAGGGAATCTATTAAGTGTTCCCAATCCAGTGATGAAATGCTTAGGCTTCTCAAAGCACAAAAATGTCTGTCTGGGCCTTACCCTTGCACAACTGGCTCCCTGAGTTCCCATTGGAGGCATAAATACATGAGAATAGAAAATGGAAGGTGATTGAATTAGCTGAATCAGAGCCTGGCCAGAATGAAGGATTTTGTAAAGACAACATCTCACTTCCAAGGATCAAGAATGCATTTATAATGCAGTGGAGCTGACTATTCAGAAAGAGAATGGGGTTATACCACGTGCCCCACCCCAGCACCTAGAGGTCATCCACCATACAGCATGTACCCCTCCAGTGAAGCCGGCTTGTAGCAGTGAACAAATTGTCTCTTCTGTCTGTCTAGCAACATCATGGGGTCCACTACGTCCTAGTGTCACTTCTCTGCCAGCACCAACTTCTCGACAGTAGTATTGGTGCTGCCAGGCAAAAGTAAACTATCAGCCAAACTGAAGAGCAGCGAAGGATTGTTATTTGGGCATGTGGCTGACCCTTTGAAATTAAATTCAGCGTACTTCAGCAGGTTTGCTGCTGGTAGTTGCTGTATCAGTATTTGGGATTCCCCCAACAGTACAGTAGGTATATAGCTCATGAATGGCCCACTGTGTTACTTATTTTGAGTGCAGTGTAGGTGGTACATATGTACTGTGGATGCTGGGGTAACAATAAGAAATGTCACGCTGCTTTTCAGTGCCTTGTTTGGGAAATAATAAAGGCCACACACATGCACACAATCACAGACAGACAGACAGACAGACAGACATTTAAAACACACGTGTTGGCAAATAGAATACCGTGCAAAAGTTAATTTATTTCGTTAATGCAACTTAAAAGGTGAAACTAATATATGAGAGAGATTCATTATATGCAAAGCAAGATAGTTCAAGCTGTGATTTGCCATAATTGAGATGATTATGGCTTACAGCTCATGAAATCCACAACCTCATAAAATTAGAATACAGTGGAACCTCGGATTGCGAGTAACATGGTTAACGAGTTTTCCGCAAACCGAGCAAAGATTTTTAATAAATTTTTAATCGGAAACCGAGCGAGTATTAGTTTACGAGTGCCGAGTATCATGTATCACACATGCGACTCTTATTTTGACACCAAGCGCCACCCTTGCGCTGCGGAATTGTGTGTAATCGTCTCCCTTGTTAGGTCTTGGTGCTCGTCTCTTACTTGCATAATCAACATCTCCCTTTCTCTTTCAGCGTCTCCTATGTGTGTGCGTGCGTGTAATTTGACACCGACGCGCACACACCCGCGCACACACACACCCGCGCGCACACACACACACACACACACACACACACACACACACAAACACCCTGACACACGCACAGACGCTCTCTCGCCTTTTCACCCCCTTCCCAGCTTCACAAACACACAGAAACTCTGCTCTGTCGCGATTCTTTTCAAAGGGTAAGGTGCTGGTTTTTCTTCTTTTTTTTTT
>QMIH01001502.1:24579-35011 GCA_003987875.1 Clarias batrachus | reverse complement strand
AGTCTGATTAGTATAACACCATGCAGCTGAGTCATGGATCTATAGGTTTTATCTATGTGCATAAAGCTTTCACATGATTGGTGCTGATTTCACCATTTTGCTTTAAAACTACAAAAAACAAACAAACAAAAACACTACATCTATCAACTACAGCACCAATAATGTGCAGTCTACTTTGTGACTCTTAGTGGTGTAAAATGTGACATCATACGCTTTCGTATGGAATTCCTTGTTGCAGACTTACTCCTTGCTGAAAAAAAGAGTAGGAAGCTTCCTAAACAACTTTAATGTTCTTTTCTGAGCTGGGAAGATTTTAAGTATTAAAAAAAACTTTGAGCGCAACTCCTAGTAGTGATCCTGAGTCCCTTAGTTAATATGGSCCCAGGGCCCATATAAAAGATACATTTGTGATGGATCATGCTTGATTTGACCCATATGGTGACTCATCTCACTTTCTTATGTCATTGTATATACCGCTTTATCCTGTATTCAGGGTCGCAGGGGGCATTTGCATATTTAAATCCAAGCCAATTAAATTGGCCAGGCAATGTAGTGGTATCTTATAATGGAAATAAAAACACATTCTGTACTGGATATCAGGTCACTTTTTCCTCTAGGTGTTTTTGTTTGTTTGTTTGTTTGTTTATATTAGGTAGAAAAAAACAGACATTTTTATTCAGATCCTAATTATTCTAAGTTTAGATGAATTGCCCAATAAAATACTGCAGGGCAACAGGCACAACAGGCACTCTACTCTCTTATAATTATTTATTCCCCTGTTCACTTCTCCACACGCTTAATGACCTACTTTTAAGAGAGCATTAGTTAGAATGTAAACACTTATGTTTCCATTAGCACTTTCTAAGATTGCCAGTATTACAATATGAAAGAAGTCGATGGAGACAACCAAAACTCTAATGCCCTCATTTTTAGATACTTTGTATAAAACCCAGGCCTTAATGAGAGGCACTAAAGGTCAGAAAAGTGATGTTTCCCTGTCAGCAGTGTCTGCCTTTTCCTCCTGTTTTTTCTTTGCAGCATATATCCATCACTCCTATTTCTCATCCTTTTTTATTCCACAGAGTGCCATGATCTAATACGATTTATTGGTCTGTCTCTCTAGCTCACATTCCCCTGAGCACAGTGACAAGGGCAGAGACCAGTGAGCTGGAAAATGGCTTAATTATAGCCGCCATTTAAGACAGAGAAAGGAGACATGCGTTAACCCCAGAGACATGTCTCTCTATATGCATCTCTCTTTCTTTCTCTTTCTCTCTCTCTTTGTCTATTCTGGAAGTAAAATGTGATGCTACCTGAATATAGTCTGGCCAGGTCTTCATCTTTATCAAAGTCAGGGGGGAAAAAAAAAAGAAAAAAAAGTATTTTCATGTCTTTGCAACAAAAAATTACTAAGTAAACCTAATCTAAGTACCAGTGTACTTAATAATTTTTTGTGTACATTAGATTGCAAGTGACTTTCTCTGTCTTAAGTGACTTGCAATCTAATACTCAAAATCTAATAGTATTTTGCAAGATGAATAAAAATTTAAATACATTTTAAGTTAATATACGAGCTTTGTCTTTTTGTCTTTTGATGCACGCGCTTTGTCTGCCAAGCGTCACATGATCACAACTGAGCCAATGGTTCTTCTCTCACACGCGCTGCAGGATTATGGGTAATCATTTCCCATTGTATTGTCAAAATCAGTGCGCACGTGTACAGTTGTGGCCAAARGTTTTGAGAATTATATAAATATTGGAAATTGGAAAAGTTGCTGCTTAAGTTTTTATAATCGCAAATTGCACATACTCCAGAATTTTATGAAGATTGATCAGATGAATTACATAGTCCTTCTTTGCCATGAAAATTAACTTAATCCCCAAAAAAACTTTCCACTGCATTTTATTGCTTTCATTAAAGAACCTGCTGAGATCATTTCAGTAATCGTGCAGCCATCATTCATTGCATAAAAATGGCTTCACAGGCAAGGATATTGTGGCTACTAAGATCAATTTATAGGATCATCAAGAACTTCAAGGAAAGAGGTTCAATTCTTGTTAAGGAGGCTTCAGGGTGTTCAAGAAAGTCCAGCAAGCGCCAGGATCGTCTCCTAAAGAAGATTCAGCTGCGGGATCAGAGAGACACCAGTGCAGAGCTTGCTCAGGAATGGCAGCAGGCAGGTGTGAGCGCATCTGCACGCACAGTGAGGCGAAGACTTTTGGAAGATTGCCTGGTGTCAAGAAGGGCAGCAAAGAAGCCACTTCTCTCCAAAAAAAAAACATCAGGGACAGATTGATCTGCTGCAAAAAGTATGGCGAATGGACTGCTGGGGCAAAGTCATATTCTCAGATGAAGCCACTTTCTGATTGTTTGGAGCATCTGAACAAAGGCTTGTCCGGAGAAGAAAAGGTGAGCGCTACCATCAGTCCTGTGTCACGCCAACAGTAAAGCATCCTGAGACCATTCATGTGTGGGGTTGCTTCTCATCCAAGGGAGTGGGCTCACTCACAATTTTGCCCAAAAACACAGCCATGAATAAAGAATGGTACCAAAACACCCTCCAACAGCAACTTTTTCCAACAATCCAAACAACAATCCAAACAACTGTTTGGTGAAGAACAATGTTCTGGAAAACATTTTCCAGCATGATGGAGCACCGTGCCATAAGGAAAAAGTGATAACTAAATGGCTCGGGGACCAAAACATTGAAATTTTGGGTCCATGGCCTGGAACACCCTTCACACTACATCACTATTTATTCTATAGCACAAGTCACTTTAAGTACAAAACACTTTATAGCATACTTGCACACCCCCTGGACATCTCTATTTATATTCCATATTTTTCCATACTGTACACCTAGGCTTTATAATATTTCTTATATCAGATATATATTTTTTCTATTTTTGTTGTATTTTTTTGTTTCGTATTTTGTTCACCCAGGTTTTTATTATTTTCTTATTCTCTTATATTTTTCTTATTGTATATTTTTACTGTACATATATTTTATTATTTTATGCTTAGTTAAATCTATTTATACGTTCTTTGTTATATTCTTTCGTGTAAATAGTCTTAAATAGTTTTTATTCTAAGGTCACGGGCAGTTGCCTAAGCATTTCACTACATATTGTACTGTGTATGACTGTGTATGTGACAAATAAAATTTGAATTTGATTTTTATATTTGATTTGAAACTCCCCAGATCTTAATCCCATTGAGAACTTGTGGTCCATCCTCAAGATGCGGGTGGACAAACAAAAACCCACTAATTCTGACAAACTCCAAGAAGTGATTATGAAAGAATGGGTTGCTATCAGTCAGGATTTGGCCCAGAAGTTGATTGAGAGCAGCCCAGTCGAATTGCAGAGGTCCTGAAAAAGAAGGGCTAGTCACAGCTCGAAGCTTGGCAGGATCCAACTGGATCTTAGACGGGGCAATAATGAAACCTAGGAAGGAAACTGTGCTGCAATGAAACTCACATTTCTCAGCTTTAACGAAGAGCTGGTTCTCAAGAAGCCGTTGACATACCTGGCAGACATGTACTGTATGTTCTTCTAAGGAGCGGGAGAAGATGAGAATGTCATCCAGGTAAATGAAGGCACAGACATTGATGAAGTCCCTGAGAACTTCATTGACCAGGGCTTGGAAGACTGCTGGGRTGTTGGCCAGCCCAAAAGGCATGACGAGATATTCATAATGACTAGATGGGGTGTTGAAAGCAGTCTTTCACTCATCTTCCTCCCTGATCCTCACAAGGTGATAGGCACTGCGGAGGTTCAACTTGGTAAAAATTTGGGCTCCCTGTAGGAGGTCGAAGGCTGTTGACATCAGGGGTAGGGGATAGCGGTTCTTGATCATAATGTCATTAAGCTCTCTGTAATCAATACAAGGACGCAGGGAACCATCCTTTTTGGGCAYGAAGAAGAAGCCAGCCCCAGCGGGTGACGATCTGATGAGGTCTGATGATACCTGCGGCTAATGATTCTGAGATGTATTTGTCCATAGCCTCCCTTTCATGTTGGGAGAGTGAGTAGAAATGTCCCTGGGCTGGGGCAGTGCCGAGGAGGAGGTCGATAGCATAGTCGTAGAGTTGGTGTGGTGGAAGAGAAGTCGTCCGGGACTTGCTGAAAACTGTTCTGAGATCAGCGTGTGTTATCTCTCCTCATCTGCTCTCCCCCTTCTCTCTTTCCCTCTCTCTGCTGAGCTACACATGTCATTCCTGAGCTGCCATTGATCCAGACTGCCTCTGCCCTCTGGACCCTGACTCATCCTGGTGCCCTGCTTCTGTTTGGAGATTTCATCATATGGATGAGCCGTGAGTCTCTTTGGGATGCGTCTGATGTCTGGGGACAGTTTCACTCTACTATGAACATCATTCTGGCCACAACTGATGTTGACAGCTGTTTCTCGGACTTGGCTACAGTCGCTCCATAGTTCAGGACTGGAATTTCCTACAAGTCKACCTGAGCCTTCAATAACTACCTGGACTCCATAATAACATCAATTAACATCTGTTAACAACTGTTATACTGAACTGCCTAACACATAGTGCAGATCAATTCCTGCCTTCTGTTTTACCCAAATGAGGATTGGTTCCCTGTTGAGTCCAGTTCCTCTCAAGGTTTCTTCCTAATGCCATCTCAGGGAGTTTTTCCTTACCACTGTTGCCCTCGGCTTGCTAATCAGGGACTATCTGACTATCTGACCATTTTTGATTGACATACATTCTCATTTCATACAAACTTAAATAATTATTTTGATTGTGTAAAGCTGCTTTGCGACAATGACAATTGTTAAAAGCGCTGTACAAATAAAATTGAATTGAATTGAATCAGTGTAATCATATGGGACAGAGGAAAGATCAGGAAATTCCTCAGAGTAGATTGGTACTGGAGAGGGGCAGAGTGCAGACTTGAGACACGAGGCTAGGCAGAGAGGACTCCATCCAAGGTGTTGTTCCGCCAGTCTTTTTGTGGATTGTGGCAGATGAGCCAGGGCCGTCCAAGCACCAGCTGGGCTTGAGCCTTTGACAGGACTAGAAGTCGTATCGCCCCCAAATGTTTTTCAGATATCCTCAGGGGGATTGGAGCGGTTCGCCCGGTAATCGGAGGAAGGAGCATCCCATTGAGTGCTTGGACCAACAATGGCGATCCCAGGGGAATGATTGGCATGTGCAGTTCCTCGACCTTTGAAGCACTGATTAAATTCTGGTCAGAGCCAGAATCGACGAGGGCATGAAGAATGCAGGAATGATTATCCCAGAGGAGTATGACGGGGAGAAGTGAACGGCCCCTAGGCGGGGACTTGGGATGCTGCCTCCAGTGTGCCTAGGTTCACTGGGGGGCCTTGCTTTTAATGGGCACTGGAGCCAATGATGTCCAAGCTGGGGGAGCGGGGGAAATGCTGGTCATGGGCTGGTCCTGGCTAGGGGCGTGGCGCCTTTGTTGGAGGCGGGCATCCACCTGTCCTGCGAGATCCATTAAGCCATTTAAGTCTTCGGAGAGCTGCTGGTCCTTGACTGACTCCGAAACTGGGTGTCCCATTGAGTAGCAGCCGCCAATCTTCGGAACTCGATGGCGTAGTCATAAGCGTATCTAGAACCCTGATGAAGCTCCAGCAGGTGCCTCCCGACCTGCATGAGAACGATCAAAGACCCTCTTCATCTCCTCAGTGAAGGCGCTAAAGGTGGTACAGCAAGGGTCATTAGCATCCCAGACAGCGATTCCCTACTCACGGGCTCTGTCAGTGAGAAGGGTGATAATATAAGCCACCTTGGTGCATTCGGTGGGGAAGGTCGAGGGCTTGAGCTCCAGTGATAGAGAGCAGTGAGACAAGAAAGAACGACATGTTCCAGGGTCGCCATTGTATGGCTGAGGATTGGGCAGACGAGGTTTGTGTTGGACCGGGGTTGTTGAAGTAGCGGGGAGAGCAGTGCATGCATGTTGCAATTGAGTCGAGAGTTGAGAGAAAGCCTGGAAGATTTGCTGGAGACTTTGCTGTTGAGAATTAATCAAAGCTCCTTGCTGAGCGACAATTTGACTTAATCGGGCATCAGAATGGGCGCTAGACCTGAGCTGAAGCCTGGTTTGAAAGCTAGGTCTGGGGCGACAAGAGTCTGCTGGGTCCGTCATGGCCAGAGTATACTGTCAGAGGCGAGGTGACTGAACTGGAGTGAACCCAATAGCAGACAAATGGTGCTTAAATTGTGTTGAAATCCTTTTCTTTGGACACAATGAGGCTTGGATGAGCAGGCACAGTGGGAGCAGAGGAGAGAAGCAGTGAGTGTGTGTGCTTGGTGACTGAGAGARTGACGAGGGAGGAGGCAGAGCTATGACACGAGGGAATCTCTACTATCCCGAAAGCTGAGCGTGAGGAGTCCTCTCGGGTTTTTGCTAGCGATTTTTCACTGCGTGGAATGTAGGTGAAATGTAGCGGCTGATTTCCTCAGAGGTTGGCGTGCTGCGCAAACACTGTCCCTGACATCCGTGTTGTGGGAAAGCCAACGGGTTAGAAGAATCATCTTTTCCAGGCAAGTGTCAGTATCCGGCAATCCAGCAGCGTGAGTGAATGAATCCAAATCGTGAGTACAATTCCAAGTCCTGAGAGCATGCGAGGTCATACACGTTAATAAGTCTGATAGCGAAAAAAGTACCAGGGGGCGTAGACGAGAGAGAAATCTGGAGAACAGGCAGGGTCGAAAAACAGGCTAGGATGAACAGACAACTATTTCACACAAAGAAACCGCAAAGGCACACGAGTGTCATACTGCGCCGCTGAGAGGTTCTCTTGGTGCGGTTATAAGCTGGGGAAATAATTAGTTGATTGGGTTCAGGTGTGCCTGAATGACAGGTGTGTGCGTGGGGAGAAAGATCTGGAGTGGAGTCTCACACTCCAATAAATGATTCTGTGGCCTTGTAAAGTTCATAGTTATGTTACTTTAATAAAATCTCTAAAAATCACATACATGATTGTTTGAGTTAGCCAAATCAAAATAAATGCCTAAAAAACAAACATTAATTTTGTCTCAAAATTACACTATAAATGAAGTTTATTTCACTAATAGAAATTGGTATTCGACCAACTGAATTTTATTTTTTACATAAACTTAATATTTTTTATACATTTCAATCAAAATATTTAGCAATGGAGTAATTATACTGATTAGTTTCAAGACCTACAATCATCAATCATTCCAATTCCATGTTCTTTATGTTTAACAACAAAAACGTAGATAATTGACTAAATTACCCTGTGCATGGGAAGTCTGGTGTAACATCAGAGACAAGAAGCGAGGACACACTGCTGTGGGAATGGACAAGAAGCACCTGGAACACACTTTACAATTTCTGGTAAGTAACATGTTACTGAAATAATGACTCTTGTCTGCATTCATACACAACTTTATAGGGTGTAAGTTACTATAAGCGTGGTTAATACAGATAATTTAAATCTGGTGTAAAAGGAGAGATTTATTCGTTTAACACCGAGCAGCATGCGCGTGCATGTTGTGCTTTCCTCCGGGTTTCTTGGTGTAGGCGGCCAAATGCTGTGTTTTTGTGCAGCCTATCGCCACTGTGGCGAGGATATAAAACTAGCATGTTCAAATAATTAGCACATTTGTAACGGTCCACCTCACACACTGAACCACGAGTCTGCATGTTTCACTCTGACACTTTAAGGAGGAAACGCAGACCAACACAAATTTAAACAGCAGAAATGAGGTGCAGCGCCCACGCTCTTGAAGTTTTTTATCTGTTACTGGACACTGAGCACGCTGCTGTAGGAAACTGCTTGAAAAACGTAAATGCATCAGCTGTGCGTCCAGCAGCAGTAACACTGCAGAGAGCAGAGCTCTGAGTCCGGCACAGCACAGTCATGCTTTACAGCACTAGAGGCAGGCAGTTTGATTAGCAGTATAATGCTACATAGCTTTGTTTTACTCACGTTAAAGTTCTAAGTACATGATGTTCTAAAATGTATTTGAAGAGCAAAAATACTACAAATACTTCACAAACAAAACAGTTTATTTAAACATTATTGAATTTGTCGTTGATGACATAAATGTGCTGCGTACTAGTAACTAAAGCTGTGAAATATAACAATTGAGTAGTACAACATTTCTCTCAGAATTTTAATTGGGAGAAARTAACATAAAATTTAAATATTGAAGTGAAATATGTTATGTATGTTGTCATATGTAAGTAAAAGAAACTGAAACTGATTATCAGTTGTTTTATTTTTTGTGTGTGTGAAACATGTTACATATTTTCAATATCTCTTTCACAGCACGAACGCCAGTAAAGAAGAGAAGTTGAATGGAGATAAACAGGAGGTAAATGTCAACTATTTTAATGTTACAGAAGTATTAAACGTGCAACCATTGAATCAAAGATATTAAAAATATTAAAAAGATATTTAAAACGCTTTAAAGTCTAAGTATATTCCAGTATATTATAAGGGAAAATGTGTATCTAGAATATACACATTTTCTCCTACAATATACTGGATTTTCCATTAACTAAAGTAAACAATTTATATAGTTGATTGTAATACGTAAATAAATTTGGGTATCATTTTTGTACACGGGACAAAGACATGTACAAGGGATGTTCAAGTCAAAGCAGGACCTTTGATTGTGCAGAATAACAGAACACACTTATAAGAGTAAAAGCTTTCTATATTTCTCTATATTTTTTCTCTATATATGAGGTTGTGCATGGTTCGTAAGACTATTCCATATTCACCGGAATGACTGTAATGGGCTATGTAAAATCAAATCGGTTTTACATCTTTGTTTCACAGAACGTCTCGCTTTGACTTGAACACCACTCGTAGATCAGTGTGATTTATTAGTCCAAAAAGTATGTATTTGAATGGAAGTACTATTTTACCTGTCTGGTAGACTGTACAGTAACAGTCACACTTGTACTTATTTGTACACTATTGTTCCTTTTTTAGGTGCCAGCTTATGGGATGGCAGTGTGAGCTCTGCACATTTGTCGCATCAAAAGGGAATACCATTGGTCATGGATATTTAGTGTCCTGTCTTCATTTAGACTGTCATTACTTCTTTAAGACCTGAGGTCTGCACACACATTTGTTTAGATCCCACWGTTTGCAGGAAACTGAACTGTGAAGGTGTGCAATGTTTCAGATTTCAAATATGACTCATTAGATTCTAATACAAAAGTCCACTTTCCACATGTTAACTGTATAATACGTGTGGCAGAAGTATTGTTTGTGAGACTGTTTACTAATAAGATCAATTTAGCTAATTGTTTATGTAGGGTTGAGCAGACTCCCAACTAAAAGCAAACACTCGATCACATTCCAGAACCTCTTCCCCAGACATCTTGGTGCCATCCCAATAACCTTATCTCATTTGGGAGCATAAAGGAGAGGTTTTAAAACTAAGCTGCAGGAACTTAACCAGGCATGGGACAGAACGTTTGCTGGGCTTGAAGCTACACTAACGCCAGATGCCTCAAACTAGACCCAAAACCATTGTGTAAATTGGCGATCCTGTAAACAAAGCAGACAGTTTTACAGCTTCACAGTTTTACGGGGGGAGGGGGGGTGTCACCAAGTCACACTTTGACCATCTCAGTGACCCCAGGACACATGTGTTCTCCAAATGGCTTTCAAAGAACAAAGAGGAATACAGCAGAGACACTATTTAAGCAATCTTTAATGGTGCCAGTAGGATAAAATTGCTAGAAACATATTCAGTATGTTTTATATTTGTGTGTTATGTTTGTTTATTCTACAGAGGTATTATTAGCATTTACAAACCCTGTTTATTAAACAAAGCTATAAATGAGTGTGTAAGATAGGGCATGTGTGGTATCAATTGAGAGCTTATTTTATTTAAAGAACAGTAGTGTACATGGAAAATTGGTTGCATAAAAAAGAGCTCAGGTAAAATTACTTTATAAAAGGTAATTAAAAGTGTAATCGGCTTGGCCCCACGTGACAGCCGTAAACTCGGCCTAATGTATGGACAAAAGGGGGAACCAAGTGAGGCATGGCTAAGCCCTGCAACCACATCCGATTGGACCAATCATCCGTGGGACGGACTGACACACAGGGACAGAACTCAGTGTCCGGACCCGTCCAAACACGCTCTTTCGTTCTCTCAATGAGACTTAGAACTGCCAGAACTGCACGAAGAAAACCACAGAAGAAGTTTCAGAGCGYGCCATCTGTAACCAGGCAACCAAGCCTCACCGAAGGGCTTACCCGAAAGACGTCATCTCAACCACAGAGCACCAACCAATCAGCAACGCCGTGATTCCCCCATGAGAACGTAACGCAAGTATACAAACAAAGCTGCATACCTTGCTGAAAATGTTGCTCATTTCATACCAAAACCGTAAGATTACACCCAAGACTCTGCTCTTGTGACTTTCTTTGGTCTAGTAAACAGTACTA
>QMIH01001502.1:2422-18907 GCA_003987875.1 Clarias batrachus | reverse complement strand
CCAGACATTTCTAACTTTACTCTTGTCGATTTCTTCTTTATAAGAATGTATTTGACTTTTAAAATGTTTTTAATTTTACCCATAGCACCCCACTTCTTTGCTCCCTCCAAATTCAAAACACTGATGCTTGCCATCAGCTTGTACCAAAGCTAGAAATGGCCCATTAACCACTTATCTCAAAGATATAATCATACCTCTCACTGCACCATGTTCCCTCTGATCCTCCAGCACTGCTTGACTGGTCCCACCATCTCTCAGTGATTGAGGAAGACATGCGTCTAGTCTGTTTTCTGTGCTGGCTCCTGGATGGTGGAATGAACTTTCTCTAGATGCCCGGACAGCATATTCTATATTCTAGCGTAAACTAGTATTATATTGTATTGTATTGTATTGTATTGTATTGTACTGTACTGTATATAAGTTTTGTAGAGGCAAATACAAGGCCATCTGTCTAACAGCTAAAGCCAGGTCCTATTTGGGTCATGCAACAAGACAATGATCCGAAGCACACCATTAAATGTGTAGTTAAATTCCAGACCACAACCCAATTGAAATGCTGTWGCAGGACCCTAAGAGAACTGTGCATAAGCGAGGTCCCCCAAAAAACACAGTGGACTATAACATAAAGAAGAATGGGTCAAAATTCCTCCACAGCAGTATAAGAGACTGATAAAGTCATACTGGAGGAAACGATTACTTCATGGTTTTTGCTGCTAAAGGTGGATCTACAAGCTGTTGAATCCTGGGGGGTAATTACTGTACATGCTTACCACATGCTTTTTTTAAAAAAAAAAAAAAATGTCTTAGTTTTTGTTAAATAAATAACGGCATGGTGAAAAAAATATGTTGTTGTTTATCTGGGGTTGCATTTGCCTAATAGACCTAGAAGACCTGCTATGTTATCAGATGATTTTTATTATATTGTAATATATGCACACACACACACACACATTTAAAATAGAATTAAAAAAGAGGGTACAAATCTTTGAACATGAACTGTACTTATTTTGCTTTTCATTATTATTTATTTCATTACTTTGTGTTCTGCTATAATCTATAGAAAAACAGAACATTTGGAACACAAKGTATTTTGCGATAGATAATAATTTGAAATTTTGAAGTAATAATAATAAAATGTGAATAATTTGAAAAATAAGATTTGATGACGTATTATCTATGAAAGCTTTGATTTTAGATCTAAGTAAATGGTATAAATAGATAAACAACTGAATGGATAAAATTACGAAGAGATGGACAGGTAACTTAATARACATACAAAGTGATGGACAGACAAAAAAGTGAAAAAATAAAACAAGTAGAAATGGACAAATAAATACAAAAAATACAAAGACAGGTAAGTGTACARCATGACAGAGGGAAAGACAGGTTGAGGGACATGGWATTGTATAGACACTTGAATGGATAGACAGACATACTGTAAATGGATGAACAGATGCACTCACAAACAATTTCTTWAACATTATTAGAATAATACCAGTGGTTCTGTTTTTTTTTCTCTTTCTCTGTAGGAAACAATATCTGGAGGCCAGAGAGCAGCCTTCAACATCATGCAGAAGGACAGCATATTAGTGTAGTGATTAACAACCAGCCAATCAGCATCACCACACGATCTGTTACACCAATAAGTAAGATGTATAGATTTATTGCACATAATAAGAATACTTTTTACAGCTTTTCAGATTAGCAGCATTTTAATGAAATTATACTTTTGCTAATTCAGCTTTAACTAAATACATTAACAGGTCCCTTTACTACTAGCACTTTTATTTTTACTTCTTTTGTTCCACTGTTTTGCACAGTTTTAACTAAGCAATAATTTTAACCAAGCAATAATACAATTTATATAATAAATAAAATTATATGTATATTTTTCCCGCAAACACAGAAAGCCACTTAAACTTAGCATTACATTATAATTTACCAACTAAAGAGGTAATAAAATTGTTAATATTAGCTGTCCATTTGTAGCCATCTGATATTAAGTAGCTGGCTATTTAGTTCAATTCAATTTTATTTGTGTAGTGCTTTTTACAATTGTTGTTGTTGAAAGCAGCTTTACACAATCAAAAGAAAATGACTGAAATGTGTATTAATCAAAATGATTAGATAGTCCCTGATGAGCAAGCCATCAAGGGGGTCAGTGGCAAGGAAAAACTCCCTGAGATTGCAATAGGAAGAAACCTAGAGAATGTGTAGCTTGGCAGAGAGACAAGAAGTGAGAGACAGAGAGAGAGAGAGATAGAAGAGAACTGAAGGAGAGATAACTGTTAAGTATGGTCACAGTCACAAAATGTATAAGGTGAATGTATATTTAGTGCAGAGAGCAAGCTGAGACTCCAGCAGGACTAATTATGACAGCATAACTAAAAGGGAGAGCCAGAAGAAAACACAGATATGAAAGCCCTCTGGGATGTAAAGCAACCAATTCTCAACGTCAACAAATCTGTGTGACCAATGAGAGTGGGGAAGACGAAGACTGGTGTCTAAGCATACCAGTTCACCATAATACGTCCATGAGTCCCAAGATCTGCTCCTTTACCTAAAACAAATAAATAGGTTTTCAGCCTAGACTTAAACATTGAGACTGTGTCTGAGCCACGAACATTAATTGCAAAGTTATTCCATAACTTTCCATAAAAAAACTGACCCCTGCTGTAGTTTTCATAATATGCTGTAACGATTAGATTAAGATTATAAACGGAGTTGTCGCATTAAAACTTCACAAGCAAGAAAGAGGAACACAATGACCAGTAAGCAAAACAAAAAGGAAAGGGTCACCTAAACAAACAAAGAAACATTATTTACAAAATATATACAACTCAAGAAGTGAGCTGGGAGAGATGAATCGGTCTCACAGAAAATGATGGAAACAACTTCAGCGCACTGAATCTCCATACCCTCTCTTCCTTGGTGACAATGTGCGTCACCATCTTCCCGCGCAAACTGGCAGCGCCCCCTCATGAGAGCTTATACGTCAAAAGTAATATTTCAAAATTCAGGCAAAATTTCACTGGGAGCCAATGCAGGGTGGATAAGATAGGGGTGATTGCTCATATCTTCCGATTCTAGTGAGGACTTTCACTGCTGCATTCTGAACTAACTGGAGCTTGTTTATGCACCTAGTTGAACAACCAGTCAATAAAGCGAACAATAGTTCAACCTAGAGGTAACCTAAAAGCATCTAGTATTTTTTCTACAATGTTTAGTAACAATATTGCCAAGCACGGTAGTGGGCGTGGTGGATCCAAGTGCAGATGCTGGGAGTTGATTAAGGATAGAAGTGATGTGACTGACTGAGTTGGCAGGGTGGTGCTTCAAAGCCTTGGCGTGAATTCTGCGCTGCGGTGTGAGCAGGAAAGGCCTCGCTGGAATGCGGAAGCATGGAGTACCAGCACGAGTGTGCCGAGGCGAGGGACGGTGTGTATGACGCATGCCTTGCGGGGAATGCGGAAGTGCCCAGAGCTGGCGTGTAACCCGAGATGTATCCCGGAGTGTAAAACCTGAGCCGTGCAGTGAAGCAAGAGAGTGCAGAGCAGGTGTGGAGAAAGAGGGAGAGCTCCGTGATGAAAGCCGACGTGGGCTGGAGGAACTTGAGTCGGTGGGGAAAATAGCGTGAGCTCTGCGAGGAGCGAGGATTAATCGTGGTCGTGAAATGGGTGAGGGTCGAAGCCGGAGTGATGAGAGAAAGTCCGTTATCCAGATTCGTGGTTGGTGGCAGGTAAGCGGTCGCTAACGGGAAATATCCAAACGGTGATAATCGTAGTCAGAAAARCTAAGCAAGGTCGATAACTAGGCAGGCTGAGACGAGAAATAATGCTGGTAAATTGAGGCCGGTAAGTCACACAATAAACTGGCAATGTGCTGGTGTCACAGTGTGGCATAAATGGGCATGATAATTAATTAGTGATATACTACAGTTGTGGAGAGAGGGAAGTAAGGCAGTAAGATTTAAGGAGTGGTTGGGAGTATGGAACGGGAGTGCTCAGGTGATCACGACTAGGCTGTGGCTTGATGTGATGTGACAGTACCCTCCCCCTATAACGCCTCCAGGCGTTCTAGCAGGTGATTCGGGTGAAGTTTGTGAAACTTGGTGATCAGAGAATGGTCTAGGATGAATTTGGTGTGTACCCAGCTTCTCTCCTTATGGCCGTAACCCTCCCAATCTACTGGGGTACTGGAGCCCACAAGACTTGAAAAGCATATGGACAGTGAAGGCTTTGTCCCCATCTGTGAGTCGCTTGGAGGAGGTTTGGGGGGTGTACACAGTGGGCAAGGGACCAAACGGTGAATCTTGGAWATATGAAAGTTGGGGTTGATTTGGCGCATGGAGAGGGGTAGCAATCGTTGGACAGAGCATGGCTTGGCAATGCAGATGATAGTGAAGGGGCCGATGAACATTGGAGAGAGCTTCTTTGAGGTGGTCTTGAGGGGAAGGTCACGTGTAGATAGCGCCCTTTGGCCGATGCAATACCTTGGAGCTGATGATCAATTACAGTTAGTGTGATGCTGGAAGGTACTTACGCTGCACAAAAGCTGATTACGGGCCCACTGSCATGTCCTTTTGCAGTGACGGACAAAGKTTAGGGCTGAGGGAACAGCCACCTCCTCTTCCTGGGCAGAAAAGAGGGGTGGTTGGTAACCCAGCCAGCAGTGAAAGGGAGACATGCCTGTGGAAGACGCCGGGAGCTGAGTTGTGGGCATACTCCCAGGGGAGGAAGCGGCTCCAAGAGTATGGGTCCCGAGAAGCCATGCACTTTTCTAGTTCTTGGTTCATTTGTTCAGTTTGGCTGTTCGTTTGAGGGTGAAATCCAGATAAGAGGTTGGGGGTGGTGCCGATGAGGTTGCAAAATGCCTTCCAGAACTGGGACTAGAACTGGGGGCCCTTGTCTGAAACGACGTTGCCTGTGAAGTCGGAAGACATGGTTGACCAGGGGCTCAGCTGTTTCCTTGAAAGGCGGAAGCTTGAGATGAAAGGAGTGGATGGGAGTGGAACAGGAGTGTTCAGGTGATCACGGCGAGGCTGTGGCTTGATGTGACATGACAAATATATTCCCAGTGAACAGATCATCAGTAAGCACTCAGTGAGAATTTATAGTCAAAAGTCAAAATCTGATTCTGGTCTCCAGCAAGGTGGACTAAACTATTTACTTGATGCTTAGTCCACTTAGTCAGACATACCGTAGTGTTGATCATTGCACTGATGACATTGATAACAGCAAACACAACAGCAGGGTACATGTAAATTTTCACTATGGGTGTGATAGTGATCAATATTTTGTAATATTTTTCATATTACAAATGAACAGCTCTCAGTCTGTGATTAAAGCAGAGCTGATATGCTCTGATATGATATGAGTTAATATGCTAATACACTAACCAAAACACACACACACACACTGTAGAGGCATAAGTGATTCATGAATGCAGAGGTCAATTAGTAGTAGTATAGGGCCCAAGAATAAAAGTAAAAAATTAGAATTAAGACTTAAATTAGTTATGTAAACTATACAATTACTATGATGTAAACTAAACTACAACTCAAATTAGAATATGGAATAAGAACTGGGCCTAGGATTAGAATAAAAAAATCTTAATGGTCTCCTTTCAGGACTAAAATTACTACAGAACCACATCATAGGGGTTCTATCCCTATTATGTGGTTCTGCTAGTAATAATTTGTTTTCTACTCCCAGCTTGGGTTCTACTCTGTGCAGTTGTGTACATTTTTTGTATTGGGTATACTGTAATGATTTGCTTACAGTATCAATCAAAACTGTCCTGGAATGACACTGAACCTTACACTCTCAAATACACCCAGGACATACAACCGGGAGCATTTTTGACAGATTGCATGTGTGTTGTTCAATCAATGATGGTAGATGCATATGCGGAGATTTATTATTATGATTTTCTACTGGTTCTGTAATCATCTCCATCTCTCCTGTTTTCACACGGCTGTCATTTACTAATTTGACAGTCAAATGAAAGCTTTATATGGGGGTTTATAATGACAGCTTTTCTAAATTGTGTCATACATGAGAGAGGAATATTACAATTTATATGATTATGTTCACTTATCTCTCAAACTCTGGACAAACTTAGACTGTGTCAAAATAAATGATTTAGAAACAGAATTCCTCCATAAATAAAGGATGAAAAAAAATCCATCATCAAATTATGCATACTGGGCTCAAAGTACATGTTTGCACACATTTAAAGAGTGTACAGTGATAGCCAAAAGCATTAGACTGAAGAGTTAATACTAATTAGAATCAGCCTGGAAAGTTATCTGATGGAACAAATACTGTAAAGTCAAGACTTTCACTTACTAGGGTGTCCGCCACTACATAAAATGTTTAAAACTGAACAATTCTCAAGTGTATTGCAAACTTCTGTGCAAGTTTCTGTACATTTATCTTCAGGAAGCTATGAAGCAGGCGTAGAATGAAATGAGAGTGACTCTCTGCCAGCCAGATCCAGCAGGTTTAGAAGAAAAAAGTTCTCAGAGTTCTAAATATTGATTGTTGTATAGCAATTTCATTGCATAATATGATGACAAATTATTCTTATTATCTTTATTATATATTTTTTCATTTGAGAATGTCATTTAAACATTGTATTTTAATTTTGTCTCAATACTTTTGACCACCACTACGTTAACATAAAAACTTAGCACCTTCTGAGCCGTGTGTGCTCGAGGAAAATGAACAGAGATGCATTTACTGTAAAAGTTTAATCTTTTATCGTAGTTATACTCTATCTGAAAATTGTGAAAATTATTTTAATTTCAATGACATACTGTAGAACTATATTAGTATGTATCCTCACACATTTTTAAGTGGGTATCCGGAGATCTTGGTGACGGTGTCTGTTCCCCAAGCTAAACACAAATTTAGAAAGACCCAAAATGTCTGTTTTAGTAATTTAATTACTAAAACTCAGAGCACACTGAATGCCCAGTCGGCACTTCTGATCTGAAGCTAGGACTGTTATTATTAGACAGATTAGATATTAGATCTCTCTCATCTAAAGCAGTTATTGTTAATGAATTATCATGGATCAGGAGTTTGATTTACTCTGTTTAACAGAAACCTTGATTAAACCGGATGAGTATGTAGCTTTAAATGAAGCTAGTCCTCCTGGATACAGCTACATACACCAGCCTCGGCTAACTGGTAGAGGAGGAGGAGTCGCAGTTATTTATAACCATAATCTGTCTCTCGTACAAAAACACAGTTTTAAATCTAATGCATTTGAAGTTCTTTTTAGTAGTCAAGTCAATTTGTCAAGTCAAGTCAATTTATTTATATAGCGCTTTTAACAATTGACATTGTCACAAAGCAGCTTTACACAATCAAAATAAGTAAGTTTGTATAGTTTGAACCGGACTCATCAGGGAACCCATCCTCATCTGGGTGATAACGGATAGCAGGGATTGATCAGCATAATAATGTGTAAGACTGGAAGTTCAGTATAACAGGAGATATGTTAAAATTTAAATTTAAATTAAAAGGAGTCCAGTTTGTTCCTGGAGGCTCAGGTAGACTGTAGGAAATTCCAGTTCTGAGCTATCGAACAACTGAAGTCACACGTCCCCAGAGAACACCTGTCAGCATCAATCGAGGACAGGACAGACTTTGTGGAAACCATCCCCAGCCACCACACGAATCCAGGCAGACCACACAGGACATCCATGTGACGAGATCTCCAACCAGAAGCAGGACTCAAGGACTGGTTAGACGGGTCCACAGGGCAGAAGGGTCTGGATCACTGGCAACTCAGGAGCGACATGTATAGCTCGACAGAGAGAGGGAAAGGAGAGAGAGTTGAGAGAGCAGAAGAGGAGAGAACAGAAAATAAGGAGAGATGGCGGTTAGGTATGGTCACAGTCAACATGTATAAGGTGAAAGTATACTTGGTGCAGAGTGCAAGCAGGGATTCCGGCAGGACTAACTATAACAGCATAACTAAAAGGGAGAGCCAGAAGGAAACACAGACATGAGGGCTCCCTGTGATGTAAAGCAACCAATCACCACACCGTCAACAAACCTGAGTGATCAATGAGAGTGGGGAAGACAGCATCTAAACATACCAGTTCACCAGAATACTCTATGTCCATGAGTCCCCCAGACCTGCGCCTTTACCTAAGGCTAATCTATTTACAAAAATGCTTGGCTAAGCCTAGACTTAAACATGAGACTGTGTCTGAGTCCCGAACATTTATAGGAAGACTATTCCATAACTTTGGGGCTTTGTATGAAAAAGCTCTGGGGCCTCCGAGTGGCGCAGTGGTTAAAGCGCTCGCCCTATCATCCGGAGATCGATAGTTCGAATCCCGGGTGGTACKKWAACCTCTCGCAGCTGGAGGTCTAGAGAGAGCTGATTGGCCATGCTCTCTCAGAGGGGAGGGATGAGAGGTACTTAGTGCTCCCGCATTAATCACGGCTCTACAGCCAGTTAGGGGCGTCTGTGAGCTCGCGCAACGGAGGGAGCGGATAGCACTGTCCTCCGAGTGTGTTACGCCGCCCCCAACGGTGCGCGAGCGAGCAGTTCGAAAAGATGCGGTCGGCTGGCGTCACGTGGTTCGGAGGAAACCACGTGAACCATGCTCATATCTACATAGACATGGTATAAATGAACTGTATCAGTCAGGATTTAGGTCTCATCACAGCACAGAGACAGCACTCATTAAAGTAGTAAATGACCTCCTATTGGCCTCTGATCAGGGATGTGTAACTATGCTTGTGTTACTCGACCACAGTGCAGCTTTTGACACCATTGATCATAGTATTCTCCTTCACAGATTAGAAAATGTAGTAGAAATTAAGGGAACAGCCCTCTCCTGGCTCTGATCTTATTTAACTGATCTTTATCAGTATGTAAATTTAAATGGTGCATTCTGCATGTTCTCTAGAAGAGTTTGGTGTTCCACAGCGTTCGGTTTTAGGCCCACTGCTTTTTTTCCGTTTACATGGTTCCTTTGGTCAACATTATTCATAAGCATGGTATTAGTTTTCATTGTTATGCTGATGACACACAGTTATACGTCTCAGCAAAACCAGATGAGAAAAAACAGCTTGCTAAAGTTTTTTAGATGAGATTTTAGATCACATTGTAACTTTAGATGGCCTTTCTGTTMTATCTAGTGCAACAGTAAAAGACCTCGGTGTGATTATATATTCTAGTCTTTCATTTGACGTTCATGTAGACAATATCACTAGGATAGCATTCTTTCACCTCAGAAATATTGCCAAGTTAAGGAATATATTTTCACTAAACGATGCAGAAAAACTAGTTCATGCTTTTATCACCTCTAGGTTGGACTATTAATGCCTTACTGTGTCTATAAGTTCAACTAACATGTCCCTCATGTCTGTGTTTCCTTCTGGCTCTCCCTTTTTATCTGTGCTGTTAGTTAGTCCTGCTGGAGTCCCTGCTTGCACTCTACACTAAATATACATTTACCTTATATATTATGTGACTGTGACTATACCTAACTTTTATCCCTCCTCTCTCTCTATTGAGCTACACATATTGTTCCTGAGATGCCAGTGATCCAGACCCCCTCTGCTCTCTGGACCTGTCTGACTCATCCTAGGTCCCCGCTTCTGGTTGGAGATCTCGTCACACGAATGCCCTGTGTGTCTCTTTGGGATGCGTCCAGTGTCTGGGGATGGTTTCACTCTACCATGAAGACGGTTCTGGCCTTGACTAAGGTTGATGGCTGTTTCTCTGAGGACTTGACTTGGCTGCAGTTGCTCGCTAATTCAGGACTGGAATTTCCTACAAGTCTACCTGAGCCTCCAATAACTACCTGGACTCCATATTAACATCAATTAACATCAACTGTTATACTGAACTGCCTGGCACCTAACACAGTTTAATTCCTGCTTTCTGTTTCACCCAAATGAAGATGGGTTCCCTGTTGAGTCCAGTTCTATTGCCATCTCAGGGAGTTTTTCCTTGCCACTATCACCCTCAGCTTGCTCATCGAGGACTATTTGACCATTTTGATTCATACASATTCACATTCCATGCAAACTTAAATAATTCTTTTGATTGTGTAAAGCTTCTTTGCAACAATAACTATTGTTAAAAGTGCTATACAAATAAAATGTAATTGAATTGATTTGAATAGTGTACCCCCCCTAAAGGTTTGTACTGTACTTGGTGTCTGTGTGTGTCTATGTTTATCTGTGTGTATTGTATCCATCACTACTCTTGCTCTAACAAATTTGTACTGTCTTTGTGTGTGTGAGAGAGAGACTGGTATGCCTGAGGGGGCAGAGGTCTCCTGCTGCTTTATTTGATTAGTTTTGAGGGGCAAAAATACAGTTGACCTGCTGCTACTTGTCTACATTATCTCCTACAATGTCTAGCTATCTCTCCGTTTCTCACAGTATTTCTCATTTCTACTCACCGTCACTCTGATTCATCATTTTTTCACTCCAGTGCTCTTTTTATTCATGTTTTTATTCCCTTCTTTACTCTTCTAATCATTTTCTTTTTCTTATGACTTCCATTGATCTTTCTCTTATGCCATCTTTTGTCTTCCTTCTTTTCTTACACTCTATTTTCTGTTTTCATTTCTTATCCTACCTTCACTCTGCTCCGTTTATTCCTACCACCTTTTTTGTTTTATTTTCTTTTTTCCTCATTTTCTCAACCTGTATTTTGTTCCATGTTATCTATCCTATGTTGCTTCTGTTTTTATTACCCTGTATTTTTCTCCCGTTCACACTGTGTGGTTGTTTCTTATTTCTTTTCCTGCCTACTAACTATTTTTTTAAACCTGTCCTTTGTCACAGTATCTTGATTTTCCTTTTCCTACCATGTCACGCTCTCCTTTTCACGCCATTCTGTTGCTTTCCTCTTGAGAAACTGTCTCCATTTTTTCATATTCTTATTTAAGTAGTAGTCATTTGATAACATTATTTAATATACCTTGACTTTCCTCTACATTAACTGCGCTTATCTTCTTCCTATGCCCCTTAGGTGCCTCTGCTCCAGTCACTCAGAGTGTTTCTTGTTCCATGTGTACATCTCATGCCATGCCTCATGGTGCTCTGGAAATCCTGGAGGTTCAAAACATGAAGCAAACCGACATCATACACATCAAAGAGGATGAGGAAGATCTGCTTACCATCGCCTCTCTGGAGGAAGAGTTTAAATGCATGAGTGCTGAGCAAAATGCATTTATATCAGATGGACATTAAATCAATAGAACATTGACAAAAAATATATATTTAAATTCTGTAACTATACAGATTCTGTAACTTTTTGGTATGACTAAATCAATGTTTGCAGTTTTATAAATCTAATATTCTCTGCATCAATATGAAAGCTATATTAGAACAATATTAAAACTCTGCTCATTTTGTTGTAAAATGCATGCTCAACCCTAATGTACAACTAAACCTAGTTTTCCAGTTCATGTTAATTAGCTAGTTTTTGGGGTAATTATCATAAATGTTAAGTCAGTTTAGTAGTTTAAATGTAATAAATTTAAGGCAATTTATTCGTTAAAAAAATAACCTTTTTAAAATATTTTATCTTATGGCTTTCCCAAAATTTTGGAACATGGCTGTGGGGAATTGTGCCCATTCAACAACAAGGGCTTTTAATAATGTCAGACACTGATGTCAGACATGGAGGCTTAGCATGACATCGGTGTCCCAGGTAATTTTAATTTGGTGTTTTTAATAGGGCTGAGGTCCTTGGCAAACCATGTCTTTATAAAGCTGGAAAACCTTGATATTAGCTCACCTTCACCCACTTGCAAGAGCTGCACAAGGCCACCTAAGTCCGCTCATGAGAACAGTGTTGGTGTGGATAATGCTGTAATCTATGGCCGGAATAGGGCACATCGACACTTTGAGGATGTTCTTCTGTATCTTCATTTTATTTAACCCTTAAATATTTTTCTTTTAACCCATTTTTTTCTCAGTCATGTTTGTGTAGTTGAATAGCATGAAATACACTTTAATTCATCATATTGCCTACGTTGTGTTAGAAAAAAGGACATGCCACTCTATATTRCACACTTTTATATATGTATTAAAACATTGAAATGCAAAAAAATAGTAGAAGTACTGGCTTTTGTTGAGGACACTAGACTTGCTGACTGTGGCCTATTAGTATTGATGGGCTTTCAGAAGTAGGTTGTAAGCAATAATGGGTGCTGCTCTCAGCCCTCAGTTGGTTGGCCTAATCACTTTAAGAGCAACCCACTACCCAGCACAACATGATGGTGCAGCAAATACTCTTAACGATGTAGTACATACTGTATGGACCAAGAAATGTGGCATCCTTGGTCGGCTTACCTTCAACGTCGATTTTGTCATAACGTCGATAATGTATAAGGTGAATGTATATTTAGTGTAGAGTGCAAGCAGGGACTCCGGCAGAACTAACTATAATAGCATAACTAATAGGGAGAGTCAGAAACAAACACAGACATGAGGGCTCCCTGAGATGTAAAGCAACCAATCACCTCACTGTCAACAAACCTGAGTGATCAATGAGAGTGGGCAATATATATATATATATATATGCACCTTACCTTTGAAAAAAAATCGCGACAGAGCAGAGTTTCTGTGTAGAGCAGAGTGTGTGTGTCTGTGTGAAGCCAGGGAGGGGGGGTGTAAAGGCGAGATAGTGTGTGTGTGTGCTGGTGTCAGAAAACTTGGCACTCATAAACCAAGACATGCTCGTTTTTCAAGTGAAAATTTATTAAAAATCTTTGCTCGTCTTGCAGAACAATCGTAAACCTAGTTACTCGTAATCCGAGGTTCCACTATACAGTATATACAGTATATTCAACATTATGAGTAAAAATGAGTTAAAACGTGAGTTAAAATAGTAGGCATTTTTGTGTATAAATGAATGCATTAATAAAAATGCCTCCTTGGCATATGACTTAATCTTTATATTGCATGAGTATAATAACAATATTAAAAAGTCAATATAACAGTCTCAGCCGCCGACAACAGATGGGGGCACCTCCACAGACGGCTTTCCCACATTGATGTTGACTCTTTTGGAGACTCCCACTCTGATGAAAATGAACCATTTCCTCATTATTCTGCATTAGAAAAGAAAACAACCTCAGCCAGTGGACACTTGGACGATGCCGGTGTAAGTCTAGATTTTCCATCAGCGGCCTCTACACCCCTCGTTGACCGCACTTTCAGACAGGAAACTCCATCAGAGCACATTTTGTCAATGGACTCGCAATTAAACGCAGAACATTCAAACCATCATCTAACCAATATGTCGATAGTTAGTTGCTCACCATTTCGAGAAAATTCGGGGTTTTCTTCGGTGTCCAACGCAACGTCCTTTTGTTTGAGACTGCCTGAAACACCAACAAACGCCTCACGTTATCATGTTCATCGGTCTCTCATACAGGGAGTAATCCAACCTGACATAACTTTAAATCACGTTCCAGAATGTATATGGATTAAACAGGACCAGATGGCAACCCAAGAGCAGATCGTTTTGCTGTTCATCTGTTTAAACGGTTAATTCCTCTTCACGTCTATCAGGACTGGGTAGAATTGGTGAATTTTGATGGTTCCAGGGGAAAAAACGCTTTGCTCCACAATGTGCGTCAAGCAATTTCTGATGCTGTTGCAAAGAAATTTCACGCCACAGCCCAGGACTGGAAGCAAATAAAAGACAGAATTAGCTAACTACTCAGAAAGAAGCGATTAAGTTTTCCTCTGTGTTAAGGTGTTGTGCAACAAGCACTGTTTATTTTTCCTACACATAAATACTTGCTTTAAATTCTATACTGTCTTGTGATTGTGTGAACAAACTGACAGGCCATACTGGACATACACAATTCCTATAAAAAAAAACAGATGATTTGTAATGTCTTCTGATTGTGCAGTTATGTAATGTCTTTGTAATGTCTTCTATTGCATTTTTTTTTTCATCCAAAGTGATTTGCAAAACAGGAGCTTCCTCGTACTATAATAGTTTTGATACACTGATCTGTTTTGATCTGATTTAATATTGTACCTTGATCGCTTCACAGCTTCAATATACTGTAGACTGCATGATGTCTGTTAGTGGATTAAACTGCACTGTAAACCCAATTAAGTTGGCAAAAGTCAGTTATCAGGTAATCAGTTACATCAATTTTTTTAAGTAATGATGTTTCCAATTTTAAGTAAACAGAACTCAATGTGTTTAATTACTTTGAGCATTAGGGTTTACAGTGTGGGGGAAGTTTTAGAATGGTCTCGACTCAATCTCTTCTTGCCATCTCTTCTCACAATGAGGTGCGAAATGTAATTTACATGTAAAAACCGGTTCGATTAGTGCTCAGACGATCTGTAACTCTCCACCATTTTCACAATCTTGTCATTAGTTTGTTTAATCAGTTTAATATGTTATTTTTCAACTATAAACAAGCTGAAGATGCTTTTTACTTATATTTCTATTTAATACAATCAGACCACGTTTTCATTATTGTAAGGTTTTTATCGAGTGGTTACCTTAGGCAGAAATACAGATTAAGAGGGATTACACTTTAATTTGTTTTTTTGTACATCTACTACATTCCGGTATGTCCACCCTGATTCATAACCACAACTGGAAGAACTTTAAACAGTCTATTTATTTAGTTGTTGCATATAGTATCTTTTAGTTCTTCAAACCGGAAGTTTTGGTCTGACACTTCGTATGGATCGCACGCTAATGTCCACACCAAAGTCATGCAGTAGTTGCTTTTTCACCAATCTTGCAGCCATTTCATCGTTTTGGTCAGTGATGTTCTCTATGGCTATGACAATGTCCCTAACAACAAGAGAAAGATATTAAATATTTGACACGTTAGGCAAAAAACTACTAATAAATACTACTGTTGTATCATTTGTGATGGCGCTGAGGTAAGTAACTTACGGAGTAATTTTGCAAGGATTACGTTTGAGTGCTGTCTTTTCTTTGTAATGTCTTATATACTGTATATATTGCATTAACAAAACTTCTCTGCTATTGCCGACTAAATTTGGAAATGAGGTACTTAATAATGAAAATGGAATTTGTCACTTATGTTTGCCCCTAAGCAAATGCATGGGTTTTGTTAGGCCATTTTTAGACTTTAGCCCCCCTAAATTCATGGTCAGCCCCCTAAATATGTTTCAATTAGCTCCATAAACTCAAAAAATTATTATTGTCCCTTTACATTTGATATGAAACGGCGGCTGCTTTTTCACGTCTTTCTGCGCATTTTTCAATCGGCTCAGCAGACAGCGGCAGAACAGAGTGAGAAATGGAGATCAAGGTATTTGTTTATAGATAGATTGATAGATTCACACCTGTTCAGTTCTTTACTATAAATACAGTTTATAAAATATCATGAGAGAGTAATCGGTTTCCCTTTTGAGTAAAGTTTTGCTGCATTCACCTGTCCTCATGCAACTGTTTCCTCCAGAGATGGGGTTAAACACTGTTTGCCAACATTGCCAACTGTTAGCAAACATCGACATGACACTATTTACATGTCATAATACATACCATGCATAAAAGTAATTTAAAGTCAGTATAATGCATGATTTAACAGTAATATTTAGATAATAAAGTCAACAATATCAGCCTAAAAATAGCCTGCAGCATGAAAGTGCACGGCTCCGGAGCCGCAGTTTGGCGACCCCCGATGTACGCTGTATAGTTAAATATCTGTATATTAAAAGAAAGATTGACACAAACATAATAAAACTTGACCCAAGTCCAACCTGGTGTTTTTTCAAACTAAGGTGTACTGTATGAAGTCTACTGTCCCGTACTGACCTGACTTTGCAACCAATCTGAAGCGTTGCTATTTTGACGTTATGACTATTAATAGTTTTTGTTTTCTGTCACATTTTCACAATAAAACCTCACAATATAAAGTATTATTTATTAATCTTTTATTAATTAAATATTATAATAAATATGATTTCCACACGTTTACTTTTAATTGCTTGTTTTAATGAGCGCCTGAGAACTGCCGYCTGAAACTGTGCCTAAAACATGACTGCCACCTACTGGACTCGTATTTCTTATGACATCGCGTCTCTCGCGCATTGCCGCAAGTCGCCATTAGATTCCTGTCCAGCAGATGCGCATTTTTAACTGCCCCATCTGTAGAAGCGGATAAAACCAAGTGTAACTGTCACGGGTACTGTTTGCAGGACAAAGGATAGGCAAAATAGCAGAGGTTAGGTGAGCAAAAGGATTTTAATGAGACAAAGAAACAATGGGAACAAAAGGAACAGAACATGAACTTTAAACACAGGACATACAAACTATAAACATGACAAACTAAACCAGGAGTAAACTAAACATGACAGACTAGACATTACAAACAGACCGAGAGACAGACAAAGGCCAGGAGACAGACAAAGGCTAGGAGAACACGGAGCCAGGAGAACACACAGAACTAGAAGAACACAGAGCCAAGGCGATCACAGAGCT
>QMIH01001501.1:101695-116161 GCA_003987875.1 Clarias batrachus | reverse complement strand
ACACACACACACACACACACACACGAGTTTCGAGGCGTCACACAAGGTCAACTGTAACATACACACCCACACACACACACACACACACACACACACACACGGCTAGTTATAATTTTCTCTGTTACAGAGTTTCACTTTGCAGTCAGTCCAATTACACACGACTCATTTAACTCTGTTTATTATAGAGACAGATAAAGAATTGGGGAGAGTGACAGACAGACAGACAGACTGGGCCATGAGAGAATAACAGACAGGGAAGAGACAGAAAATTGGGGAGAGTGACAGACAGACAGACAGACTGGGCCATGAGAGAATAACAGACAGGGAAGAGACAGAAAATTGGGGAGAGTGACAGACAGACAGACAGACTGGGCCATGAGAGAATAACAGACAGGGAAGAGACAGAAAATTGGGGAGAGTGACAGACAGACAGACAGACTGGGCCATGAGAGAATAACAGACAGGGAAGAGACAGAAAATTGGGGAGAGTGACAGACAGACAGACAGACTGGGCCATGAGAGAATAACAGACAGGGAAGAGACAGAAAATTGGGGAGAGTGACAGACAGACAGACAGACTGGGCCATGAGAGAATAACAGACAGGGAAGAGACAGAAAATTGGGGAGAGTGACAGACAGACAGACAGACTGGGCCATGAGAGAATAACAGACAGGGAAGAGACAGAAAATTGGGGAGAGTGACAGACAGACAGACAGACTGGGCCATGAGAGAATAACAGACAGGGAAGAGACAGAAAATTGGGGAGAGTGACAGACAGACAGACAGACTGGGCCATGAGAGAATAACAGACAGGGAAGAGACAGAAAATTGGGGAGAGTGACAGACAGACAGACAGACTGGGCCATGAGAGAATAACAGACAGGGAAGAGACAGAAAATTGGGGAGAGTGACAGACAGACAGACAGACTGGGCCATGAGAGAATAACAGACAGGGAAGAGACAGAAAATTGGGGAGAGTGACAGACAGACAGACAGACTGGGCCATGAGAGAATAACAGACAGGGAAGAGACAGAAAATTGGGGAGAGTGACAGACAGACAGACAGACTGGGCCATGAGAGAATAACAGACAGGGAAGAGACAGAAAATTGGGGAGAGTGACAGACAGACAGACAGACTGGGCCATGAGAGAATAACAGACAGGGAAGAGACAGAAAATTGGGGAGAGTGACAGACAGACAGACAGACTGGGCCATGAGAGAATAACAGACAGGGAAGAGACAGAAAATTGGGGAGAGTGACAGACAGACAGACAGACTGGGCCATGAGAGAATAACAGACAGGGAAGAGACAGAAAATTGGGGAGAGTGACAGACAGACAGACAGACTGGGCCATGAGAGAATAACAGACAGGGAAGAGACAGAAAATTGGGGAGAGTGACAGACAGACAGACAGACTGGGCCATGAGAGAATAACAGACAGGGAAGAGACAGAAAATTGGGGAGAGTGACAGACAGACAGACAGACTGGGCCATGAGAGAATAACAGACAGGGAAGAGACAGAAAATTGGGGAGAGTGACAGACAGACAGACAGACTGGGCCATGAGAGAATAACAGACAGGGAAGAGACAGAAAATTGGGGAGAGTGACAGACAGACAGACAGACTGGGCCATGAGAGAATAACAGACAGGGAAGAGACAGAAAATTGGGGAGAGTGACAGACAGACAGACAGACTGGGCCATGAGAGAATAACAGACAGGGAAGAGACAGAAAATTGGGGAGAGTGACAGACAGACAGACAGACTGGGCCATGAGAGAATAACAGACAGGGAAGAGACAGAAAATTGGGGAGAGTGACAGACAGACAGACAGACTGGGCCATGAGAGAATAACAGACAGGGAAGAGACAGAAAATTGGGGAGAGTGACAGACAGACAGACAGACTGGGCCATGAGAGAATAACAGACAGGGAAGAGACAGAAAATTGGGGAGAGTGACAGACAGACAGACAGACTGGGCCATGAGAGAATAACAGACAGGGAAGAGACAGAAAATTGGGGAGAGTGACAGACAGACAGACAGACTGGGCCATGAGAGAATAACAGACAGGGAAGAGACAGAAAATTGGGGAGAGTGACAGACAGACAGACAGACTGGGCCATGAGAGAATAACAGACAGGGAAGAGACAGAAAATTGGGGAGAGTGACAGACAGACAGACAGACTGGGCCATGAGAGAATAACAGACAGGGAAGAGACAGAAAATTGGGGAGAGTGACAGACAGACAGACAGACTGGGCCATGAGAGAATAACAGACAGGGAAGAGACAGAAAATTGGGGAGAGTGACAGACAGACAGACAGACTGGGCCATGAGAGAATAACAGACAGGGAAGAGACAGAAAATTGGGGAGAGTGACAGACAGACAGACAGACTGGGCCATGAGAGAATAACAGACAGGGAAGAGACAGAAAATTGGGGAGAGTGACAGACAGACAGACAGACTGGGCCATGAGAGAATAACAGACAGGGAAGAGACAGAAAATTGGGGAGAGTGACAGACAGACAGACAGACTGGGCCATGAGAGAATAACAGACAGGGAAGAGACAGAAAATTGGGGAGAGTGACAGACAGACAGACAGACTGGGCCATGAGAGAATAACAGACAGGGAAGAGACAGAAAATTGGGGAGAGTGACAGACAGACAGACAGACTGGGCCATGAGAGAATAACAGACAGGGAAGAGACAGAAAATTGGGGAGAGTGACAGACAGACAGACAGACTGGGCCATGAGAGAATAACAGACAGGGAAGAGACAGAAAATTGGGGAGAGTGACAGACAGACAGACAGACTGGGCCATGAGAGAATAACAGACAGGGAAGAGACAGAAAATTGGGGAGAGTGACAGACAGACAGACAGACTGGGCCATGAGAGAATAACAGACAGGGAAGAGACAGAAAATTGGGGAGAGTGACAGACAGACAGACAGACTGGGCCATGAGAGAATAACAGACAGGGAAGAGACAGAAAATTGGGGAGAGTGACAGACAGACAGACAGACTGGGCCATGAGAGAATAACAGACAGGGAAGAGACAGAAAATTGGGGAGAGTGACAGACAGACAGACAGACTGGGCCATGAGAGAATAACAGACAGGGAAGAGACAGAAAATTGGGGAGAGTGACAGACAGACAGACAGACTGGGCCATGAGAGAATAACAGACAGGGAAGAGACAGAAAATTGGGGAGAGTGACAGACAGACAGACAGACTGGGCCATGAGAGAATAACAGACAGGGAAGAGACAGAAAATTGGGGAGAGTGACAGACAGACAGACAGACTGGGCCATGAGAGAATAACAGACAGGGAAGAGACAGAAAATTGGGGAGAGTGACAGACAGACAGACAGACTGGGCCATGAGAGAATAACAGACAGGGAAGAGACAGAAAATTGGGGAGAGTGACAGACAGACAGACAGACTGGGCCATGAGAGAATAACAGACAGGGAAGAGACAGAAAATTGGGGAGAGTGACAGACAGACAGACAGACTGGGCCATGAGAGAATAACAGACAGGGAAGAGACAGAAAATTGGGGAGAGTGACAGACAGACAGACAGACTGGGCCATGAGAGAATAACAGACAGGGAAGAGACAGAAAATTGGGGAGAGTGACAGACAGACAGACAGACTGGGCCATGAGAGAATAACAGACAGGGAAGAGACAGAAAATTGGGGAGAGTGACAGACAGACAGACAGACTGGGCCATGAGAGAATAACAGACAGGGAAGAGACAGAAAATTGGGGAGAGTGACAGACAGACAGACAGACTGGGCCATGAGAGAATAACAGACAGGGAAGAGACAGAAAATTGGGGAGAGTGACAGACAGACAGACAGACTGGGCCATGAGAGAATAACAGACAGGGAAGAGACAGAAAATTGGGGAGAGTGACAGACAGACAGACAGACTGGGCCATGAGAGAATAACAGACAGGGAAGAGACAGAAAATTGGGGAGAGTGACAGACAGACAGACAGACTGGGCCATGAGAGAATAACAGACAGGGAAGAGACAGAAAATTGGGGAGAGTGACAGACAGACAGACAGACTGGGCCATGAGAGAATAACAGACAGGGAAGAGACAGAAAATTGGGGAGAGTGACAGACAGACAGACAGACTGGGCCATGAGAGAATAACAGACAGGGAAGAGACAGAAAATTGGGGAGAGTGACAGACAGACAGACAGACTGGGCCATGAGAGAATAACAGACAGGGAAGAGACAGAAAATTGGGGAGAGTGACAGACAGACAGACAGACTGGGCCATGAGAGAATAACAGACAGGGAAGAGACAGAAAATTGGGGAGAGTGACAGACAGACAGACAGACTGGGCCATGAGAGAATAACAGACAGGGAAGAGACAGAAAATTGGGGAGAGTGACAGACAGACAGACAGACTGGGCCATGAGAGAATAACAGACAGGGAAGAGACAGAAAATTGGGGAGAGTGACAGACAGACAGACAGACTGGGCCATGAGAGAATAACAGACAGGGAAGAGACAGAAAATTGGGGAGAGTGACAGACAGACAGACAGACTGGGCCATGAGAGAATAACAGACAGGGAAGAGACAGAAAATTGGGGAGAGTGACAGACAGACAGACAGACTGGGCCATGAGAGAATAACAGACAGGGAAGAGACAGAAAATTGGGGAGAGTGACAGACAGACAGACAGACTGGGCCATGAGAGAATAACAGACAGGGAAGAGACAGAAAATTGGGGAGAGTGACAGACAGACAGACAGACTGGGCCATGAGAGAATAACAGACAGGGAAGAGACAGAAAATTGGGGAGAGTGACAGACAGACAGACAGACTGGGCCATGAGAGAATAACAGACAGGGAAGAGACAGAAAATTGGGGAGAGTGACAGACAGACAGACAGACTGGGCCATGAGAGAATAACAGACAGGGAAGAGACAGAAAATTGGGGAGAGTGACAGACAGACAGACAGACTGGGCCATGAGAGAATAACAGACAGGGAAGAGACAGAAAATTGGGGAGAGTGACAGACAGACAGACAGACTGGGCCATGAGAGAATAACAGACAGGGAAGAGACAGAAAATTGGGGAGAGTGACAGACAGACAGACAGACTGGGCCATGAGAGAATAACAGACAGGGAAGAGACAGAAAATTGGGGAGAGTGACAGACAGACAGACAGACTGGGCCATGAGAGAATAACAGACAGGGAAGAGACAGAAAATTGGGGAGAGTGACAGACAGACAGACAGACTGGGCCATGAGAGAATAACAGACAGGGAAGAGACAGAAAATTGGGGAGAGTGACAGACAGACAGACAAACTGATGAGAGAGTGGAAGACAGACAGACAGACAGAGAGACAGACAGATGAGTATAATAAAAACAGGATAATAAATAAAGGTCTGAGAGAAAGAAGTTAGAGGAGAAAATATGACGAGGTGAAGAACAGAGAGAGGGAGAGAGAGCAGCGTGCAGGTCAGAATGTTTGCTCGGTCACGTGTGTGTGTGTGTGTGTGTTTCATGATCATCCATCTTGTGTAGATCAAATGGAATAAATCTTCTGTCAGTCTCCATCTAACACACACACACACGCTTGCCATGGAATTTGCTTGTCAGGGAAACATCAAAGCGCAAGCTGCCTCTGTGCCACAGAACCCTGAGTGTGTGTGTATGTATGAGAGAGACAGAGACGGACTGCCGTGTGTGTGTGTGTGAGAGAGAGACGACGCTTGCTCTGTCTGACCCAGTTAGTGCACCTCCAATTAGGCAGCGACAGCAGTCTAGCACAGATCTCTCTCCCTCTCACACACACACACACACACTATGTGCCAGTATTTCATTAGTGATGCGAGTGTATAAACGTGCAGCGATGTCAGGGGCCCAAGCACTGGGTTTGTCCCCGCCACTCTTCCTTCTCGAACGCTGCCGTCACGGTAACAGGAGACGAGCGTGTCTTTCGTGGGGGCGTATCAACCGCTAACGTCGCTAGCTGACAGTCAGGAAAAAAAAGCAACTTGACCTGTCGCCATGGCAACCCTTTAAGCATCGGGTTCGAAGCTAAAACCGAACCGGGTCGGCGGGATCGAGGGTAAGACGTGATGTCGTTCGTGGAATAAACGAGACGTGCGACAGTTAATTAGCGGTAATCAGTAAGCGGCCGTGTTATTAACGCTCACAGCGCGGCGTGACCCTCGACCCCTCCCGTCTCATCACCGAGTCACTTTATTCGCCACATGCAGGTTTTTTTCTTCTCCGTGCGACTCATCAGCGGGCTGGAATTATCAGCGCTGGTCCTCTCGGGCAGCTTTAACGAGCACCAAAGTACCTGTTCAAAGTCGCATGAAAATATTACAACTCCCTCGCACTTTCCTCTCGCCTCGCCGCGCTCAAGGGCACGCCGACATCCGCCGCCCGAATCCTGCACGCCGCTTCAATTTTCAGACGTTTGCATAAAAATGTCAGGGTTTTTTTTTTTTTTGCTCTTCCCTACGAGTCGTTCGCGGCGCTCGATTTATCGGCGTTAAACGACGTGCGCGCTGCTCCGAGTTTAAGCAGCCGTGAAATTGCCTGAATAACCGCCTTTAAATCCAATCTTACAGAAGCCCGTCACCTCCGCAGCCCTCGTTCTGTCCCGCGCTCGAGGGTGGGGTGGGGGAGCGTGTCCCCGCCGCGCTGACCTGCAAAACCCTGAACACGCGTTAATCCCTCACGCGGACCGCTCAATTAGTTCGGAAAATGTCACACGCGCTGTCCTGCTGAACACGCCGAGTGTGTGTGTGTGTGTGTGAGAGACTCTCTCAGGCGGTTTACATTCAGCACCATCCTGTACAAAGCGCTTATTTACAACTCACAAGTCAAGAGTTTTTTTCCCTTAGACGTGTGAAGCCACGCCTTCTTAAGCATGATGAACGACTCGCTGGAGAACCTTAATGACACGTAAACGTTTTTAATGATGACGATTCATCAGATGTCACTAAGCTAATGGCGTCTTTATTTATTATCGTACGCGCCGTCAACGATTTACAAGCCGTCAATTTGTCGCTTCGACTCCTGAGCAAGTCGCCGTTTCAGGTCCAAAAACACCGAACTGTCGCGGATTGTAATTTTCATGGTCATGACGTCACAAACTGGCTACGTTATCGTTAGCTATGACGAATGTACAGTACGATTGCGATGTGACCAACTACAAATGTACATTTTCACCTACGGAGTACCTGCTACACCTGTTACGAATCGTCCAGAACCGCTGCTTATGCTACAATTGTTAACAGTCGCGTCAATATCTGTGACCAAGCTCCAAATAATACTCAACAATGAACACCAGAAGGCGGTTCAGATCTCTCCACGTCAACACTAAACAAGGAGTTCGGCATCATTTTTAAACTCCGCCATCCGTTATGAAGAAACATGAGCCACCTATGAGGTCTGTGAACGATGTACGAACTGTTACAATCCAACCTTGAACAACTTGTGTAATACTGCCATTGTTTTTTGTTTAATCGACAACTATGCTGAAATTTGTCGTACCCATGGCACTCTGTCCCGGACTTTACTTTACTCGAAATTGTGTACAATTCAAGGAAAAAGAGGCGTTAACTTTATGATTAGTTACATCGAATTCTTACACACAAAATAAGACAGGAGAAACTACTTTTATTTCTTTGTATAATCTCCTACTACTCTAATGCACTTTCCCAAAAAGTTTCATTAGTGCTTGGACACCATCAAGGTAGAAAGTATTCTCAGGATGCCGGAGCCATGATCGGACCGCCTGATCAGACTGAACCGCTGGCCTCCCAGGAACTCCTTTAAGCGAAGTCAGGACTGTGTAAGGGGAGTGGCAATAACTCCCAGCCGAGCTTCTGTATGATGATGGTGAATGATTGCGTGTATGGTTACCAATAGACAGACAATAGACCCACAGGGATCAGGCGTTCCACCCGCTGAATGTTCACGGGAACGACTGCAGTGTTTCCATTAACGGACGTACGTCCAGATGTGTTACTCTGAGTCTCATCACCGTACTCTGCATAAAGTCTGTGTATGTCGATCAGTTTTTACCCCTTTGTTTACCAGAATTTTCAGCACAAAACCCGGATCGTCTAAAACACACCCTGTGAAAAGAGATACAAAGTCTATTTTTAAAATAACTGTTGGCATTAGTGTTACCGTGAGATATGAGCAGGCAGCCGATGAGACAGAAGAGCGAAGAGAACAGGATTAAACTTGGAAATCTCAGCTGTGTGACTATAATTAAAAACGTTTTTCTCTCCTTTGTCACACACCGGTGCTGGTTTCAGTGCGTAACCCAGTTCGGGGGTCGGAATTAATTTCGCAAAGCTCTGATTTAATAGTGCCTGAGGGGCTGACGGATTTCCACGGATTGAGTTTTTCAAAAAGATCCATTTGGCCGAGGATGAACCTGCGCAGAGCGAGAGAGAGATAAAGCGGCAGAGATGATGATAGATGGAGGGAAATTATGAAGCTTCCATTAAAAGTTTCATTCTGGGCTGCAGAACAGCACCTGCAGTCTTTGTGTGTCCACTCACCTGCAGCATGACGGATAATTATGGCTATCGAATCTTCTCTCCTGCACCTGGGCTGAATGGAAAACTGAATAACACACACACACACGCACACTTTGTCTTGCCCAGTAAGAAAGGGGCCAGATTAGCTGGTGCAAGCAGACACCAAGGCCAGCTGAACATTCTGGACGTTCTAGTGGAATGTTGGTTATGAAGAACTTTCCAGCTTGCCGTTGTTTTCACTCTAGAACAGCACATTGTTTTGTTTTTAGCACTTGGTCACGCTACAACGTGCAGTGGACATTTCTCTGCAAATGTTTTGTGGATTTGAAAGCAAAGTTTTCTCTTTGTGCGTTGGTCACACGATGACCTTTTGTTCCCGTCCACCAGCGCTCACAGCTGCCAGAGTCTGGTCGTCATAGTAACTCATCGGACTGACCTGCCTTCCCACTATACCCAAATCCAGCAGTAAATATGTACTATGATACATTGCGACAAGGCGGTATGATGGCTTCGTGGTTAGCACTGGTGCCTCGTACCTCCAGGGTTGGGTATTCAAACCTCACCTCCAGTCTGTTTGGCTTGGAGTTTGTTTGTTCTCTCTGTGCTTGGTTGGTTTTCCCAAGGTAATGATTGGCGTTTCCAACTTATCAATAGGTTGTCCTTGTCCCCCGAGTTCTCTGGGACAGACTTAAGGCCCCCTGTGACCCTACACAGCATAAGTCGAACAGATAACGGATGGCTGTTGCAACAACTTTGTTTGTTATTGTGGAGCTCTTTATGGACATTTCCCATGCTTTCTTTTCTTTCTTTTGCATCATGTTTTCCACTCCCTCTCCTGTCGTTATTTCCCCCTTAGTTTGTTTCGCTTTTTCTGATGCATTTAGGTCATATGTACAGTATTCCCAATAATTATAAGAAAACAGATTTAGAACTAACAGTTTCCTTTTTTCCCCCATTTTTAGGTGAACCGAGCATGGCTGTCCGCTCTTCCCGCTACCCGAGCACGGCGGAACTGGACGCCTATGCCCAGAAGACGGCCAGCAGTCCGCTGTCTATTAAAATATTTCCTACCAACATCAGGGTCCCACAGCACAAACATCTTAACCGCACAGTGAATGGGTACGACACAACGGGTCAACGCTACAGCCCATACCTCCAACCAGGTGCCTACCAGGGCCTTCTGGCCATCGTCAAAGTCTCAACATCAGCATCTTCATCTTCATCGTCACCGTTTGTTGCTTCCACAAAGGCTGTGGTGAAAAATGCAGAGGGCCGGCGGACTAAAATCTCCCCTGCACACTTAGCTGTCGCTCCCTACCAAGTGGGCTTCAACGCTGCCCCTCCAAAGGGACCTGATGCGACACCTCTTACCATTCCTCCCAACGTGACAGTTGCTGGCTCTGTGATCCCTCTAGCAGGAACGAGAGGGCTCAATCTGTCCTCTCAGTCGAATCTCCCATCAATCCAGAGCATCATCTACCAGATCAACCAGCACTGTCAAGCCCAAGCCCTTCAGCAAGTCTCCACTGTTCCCCCGAACTCAAATTCCAAGCCCAGTCCTTGCAAACAGGGCACCACAGCACTTGGGGTTTCATCTGTCTCAGGAGGGAGTTACGCAGCAAATCTTGCACCGCAAGCGAACGTGGGATATCCTGGAACAGTACTACCAGGACAGAACGGGGATGTAACAAAGGTGGCTGCATATACAGAGAGTTTGGATTACATCCTTTGGCAGAAACAGCAACAGCAGCAGCAAGCCATTTTGAGAATGTACAGCGGGGGAAGCGGAGGCAGCAGTGTACTTAGCAGGTCACCACCAGAATCATGTGGCCCAAGCATCCTGGTAGGTGGATCCCAGGCATCGTGCTCCTCCAGGACGTACCCAGTAATGGCAAGTGTGAGCGGGGGAGGCAGCCTCGACAAACTGAGCTCCTCACCGTTGAACTGTGCAGCCATGCAGGGTAATTTCCCTTTGGGGCAGTATTTTGCCCCACCATGGAACAGTGTCCTGGTTACCCCAGAAAGTGACTGCTACAATCCTCAGGAGTTGGCACCAGGGACCACATCCATCGGGCAGAAGGAGCTGGGCTTCCTGCCTCATCACCACCATCTCCATCATCACTACCACCACCATCACCAACACGCCCCCGTGGACAGCTCGGGAGGGATTTGCTGCGCTTTGCCAAGTAAAGGCTTGTGCAACGCTTCCGTCCTCAGTAGCAGTTTGCAGTCGCTGGAATACCTGATCAATGACATCCATCCACCGTGTATCAAGGAGCAGATGCTGGGTAAAGGCTACGAGACCATCTCAGTACCGCGACTTCTGGATCATCAGCACGCGCACATTCGACTTCCTGTTTACAGATAGAGCTAAAGTTTGACAAATTATTGGAGATCTTTTCAAATGGAAACGGAGGTCGGGTTCGGTGGATTGGGGTCAGTTCTTTGGTTCTTTTAAGCAGAATGGGAAGATCTGGATGGAGGTTGGTTGAAGTTTGGAAAAATCTGCCTGATGATTGGTTGAAGACTCGAAGTCAAAGATCTGGCATAAGAATGTTTTTTTTTTTGTTTGTTTGTTTGTTTGTTTTGCCAACAGGGATTTTTACTTGTTTTCATTTTGTTTTCCTTTTTTTTTTTTTTTTTTTGTTCTCCACATTATCCGTTTATTGGTGATAAAAATCACTTCATACATGAGCAGGAAATGACTTTCCTCTGTCTCGACCGAGTGTGTGGATTCATACGGTGAAGAAGAAACACACCTTCAACAAGTACGCCTTCAAAGTGGTGTTTAACGATGTTCAGTTACATTACTTTCATAAAATAATCATTATAAAAGCTTAATTGTAAGAATAATTATGGTTAGGATTGAATTGCACTGCGTTGGAAATCTGAAATCTTGTACAAAGATCGAGAAACTGGAAACAACTAGTTTGAGCTGAACGTATTTATGAAACTTGAAGAAAACTTGAATTTATTTTTGGTTGTTTTATATATTTGTAGTATATGAGATGTTTTTGGCTGCTACGAAGAAGAAGGATGTGTCTTAGTTTTTCAATTGTTACTTTTTCTTTTTTTGGCTAAAATCTTGTAACAGGTCCGATCACTGCTTTCAGAGTGATGAGTAACTGACACTGGAGTCCACGCAACGACTGATGGCTGCTCGGAAATAAATCATGTTTTAAATATTAAGGATTCAGAAGGTCCTGGGTTATTTCCAGTTTGGTTTAATGTTTCTTGTGTTTAAGGACCTGTGAATGGTTTTCAGTGATGGTTGATCATTTAAGTCCACGACCAAGAACTGTTCCACTCGTCTGCGTACGTATGATTCAGGAAGAATCCATCAGCTCGTAGTTTTGTCATCATTTTGAAATATCTAGTTTTTTTTTCTTTTTTTTTTTTTTGTAATACTTTATGCTTTTAACAGTGTTAATACACTCATCATAATCTCCACCGCTTCCACCCACTGAGGAGCTTAGTTTGTATTGAATTTTTTTTTTCATAAGTGGACAAAAAAAAGAAAACAGTTCATGGTAGTCGACGCAGAGCCGAATGCACAGATCCCTTTTCCTGACTTAGTGTTCAGGTTGTTTAAGGAAACGCCGCTCTCTGTGAACCATGTTTGGATCTTTCCCGGTGTTCTCGTGGTTGTGCGATTTTCCGATGCTAGGTCACATGACCATGATTAAAGCTAGACTGGAGGAGAGAAACGGTCGAATCCAACATTCAATTCTTTTATCTTTTTTTTTTTTTTTTTTGGAATGATGAAACGAACATTTTTGATTTGTTTCTCTGGCGGAGACAGACGGTACGGAATTCTCTCTCTCTCTCGCTCTCTCTCGTTCATTCCAGCTGTGAAGTCCCTGCGAACGTGCTGCACTTATCTGCCTGAGTGGACTGACGTAAAAAGCAAAAAAATAAATAAAGAAAGAGAGAGAGAGAGAGAGAAAAAGATGAAGAGAAATTGGATTGGCGCCACGGTACCCGGCGCTGAATTAGCATTTCTTTTTCAGGCGAGTTTTATTGGAAAATTGAATTCCTAAACTCAGACACAGAGAGCGAGCGAGGGAGAGAGAGCGCGAGAGAGAGAGAGGGAGGGAGGGAGGTGAGTGTTTGGGTTTCTGCCAGAGGCAAAAAGCAGTCTAGATTTATGAAGTGCAATTATTATGACTGTATGAAGGGGTAATTTTATTTGCTTTTTTCCGAGGCTCAAACCAAAACCAAAAAAAAAAAAAAAAAAAAGAGAGAGAGAAAGAAAGACAGAAAATTTCCTTTGTGATTCTGCTACATTCCTGCTGTTCTGTATACTCACTCCCTGTTTGTTTTGTTTTGAAGTGTAAAAAAAAAATAAATAAATGGATTTTGAGATTTTATTTCAAACCCCCATGCCTCGACTCGTCTGATTATCTTCTTTTAATATTTGGGAATCTGGAAATGAAAATTCTGAAGCGCTCGTATCAGAGAGTACATGATGGAGGAAATAATCCGTGTCGTCATTAATCCTTCATCTTTCCGGACAGATGGAGGCAGACTAGAGTGTAGCGTCCCATCAGTCACGCGGCGTGGCGGCAGGTGTGTTGCGTTATGTTTGAGCTGTAAGGTGTGTTCGACGCACCTGCTGCGTTAATTACACGGCCGGGGATCTGCATCGGGTTGTTGACACGGCTGTACCGCTGTAACCGTCAGGCGGTTAAAGCAAACGGAACTGCGGAAACTTTTTACTCTTCATCTTATTAATAACATTCTTTTTTAGTAAGGAATAATACACTATGTGCATGCTGGTGTAGGAAAATAATCAATGAAGACGCGTTACTGTAGCTACAAAAACTCAGAAGCTGTTAAGGAGGCGAGTTCTTAAGGAGAAATGTTTGTATTGTGAAACGCATTGTCCCATAGGAAATAATGTAAATATAGATAATCCGTTCCAGCCACACCAAAATATTACCAATATTACCAATTTCCAGCACTATAGTCATATTTTTGCATATAGAAACAATCAAAACATTTAGAAAAGACACGTAAATGAAATGCATAGACATGAAACCTCCGTTAATCTTTATTTATGATTCCTCTCGGCACCGGCTGCTTTAAAACCCAAACTTAAAGCGGCTCCCCTTTTTTCTTGCTACCGTCCATTACTAACATTCTCGGGACCCGTGGTGTATGTCTTCACTAAATCTTGCAAAAAAACACCCACAAAAAATAAAAAAGGAAACTCACTTTGCTTGGTTGGTCTGTTTTTGACGGCTCGGTTTGAACTGTATTCCCTCCATAGTGCACTAGCTTTCAATTACACACTATTTGGCGTCCGACCCCAGAACCCAGAAGTTATCTGAGATTCTAAAGCGGAATAAGTGGAGATATGCAGTAAATCTGGTGAGTTTCTCAGGACTGTCCACCACCTGCATGGTTTATTCTCCTCAACCTTTTGGCTACAGAGAACCTCTAAGAGTTTACCACGACTCTCACCTCTGTTACCTGTCGCTCGCCGGCTCCACCAGTCACGGTTAGTTCGTTCCGCTGCCAGAATGTGTGTTTGCGGATCACAATAACCTGTTAAATAAATAAACAAATGATAATCTGTTGATTAGGGTGTTTGTGGAACTGTTGTATAAAGGCAATATCGCACTCGAGGTTGTGCTGTTGTACTGAATATCAGCACTGCTCATATGACCGCCGTGCTGATATTCAGTACAACCGCGAGACCTCGGGTGCGATATTGTTTAAATATGAGTGTGTGATTAAAGTTCAGCCGTCTATTTCTATAATAATAAGCGTAATTGGTGTGAAACTGGCGCCTCGTGTCTCAACTTTGGAGTGTGATATTCAGACCAGTGCGCTTTTGTTCACATCACAATCGCAGAAACCAAATAAGATGGATATTTGATGTCATTCATCAGTCATATCATATTAAATATATTATA
>QMIH01001501.1:70974-94105 GCA_003987875.1 Clarias batrachus | reverse complement strand
TTCTCCTCCTCTTCCTCCTCCAGCTGCTGCAGAAGCTCCGCCCTCTTCCTCTCACACTCCTCACGAGCTCGTCGCTTCTCCTCCATGCGCTCCTGCAGCTGCGTCTGACGCACACCCAGCACCTTCACACACACACACACACACACACACACACACCTTGAGCGTTAATGATGCATCCTGCCTGCAGTAGATCAGATTCTTGGCGCACACACACACACACACACACACACCAACACACGCAAACACACACAAACACACACAAACACACACACACACACACACACACACACACACACACACACACACACACACACAGGGTTACCTCGTGCATCAGCCTCTCCCTGGCTCTCCTCTCCCTCTCCCACTGATCCTCACGCTGGTCCCACACCCTCTGCGCCTCCTCTCTGATTCAAACACACACACACACAGTGCGGTGAGCTTGTGCTTTGATATCACTTCATTCCCGCCCCTTGCTCCGCCCCCACTCACCTGTACAGCAGGTCGAACTCAGCCTCTCTCTCCCTCTCGACCTCCAGCTGCTCTTCCAGAACCTTCTTCATCCAGGCCACATCAGCCACCGCCCGCTCCCTCCTCGCGCTCTCCACACGCTGCTCCTCCTCCTCGCCCTCCACCAGGGCCGCCAGGATCCTCCGGTCCGCCTCCTGACCACACACACACACAGACACACACACACGGATAAGTGAAGAAGACTCAGGTCCTGTTGGGACAGTGTTTGTTTTTTATCCCGTTCTGACTCACGAGTTCCTCCTGGACCTGCTGCGCTCGTCTCTTCAGCTGCGCCCGGTACTGGCGGCTCAGGGAGCGTCTGCGGGAACACGTGAGCAGCACCGTTAACCATTACATCACGGCATGACATCATCACACGTCTCGAGCGGTCTGGCTCTCACCCGAACTCGGATTTCTTGCGGTTCTCCTCGGCTCTCCTCCGGTCCTCCTCCATCTGCTCCACCTCCAAACGCCGGGACAGGAGCGCGTCCTCCTCCCGCTGCAGACGCCGACTCTGGAACACACACACACACACACAGGTTATACAATAAGCCCCAAGCTCTGAGTCGACGTTGCTGAGACATGAAGGCTGCTGCACCTCCTCCTCTCTGAGCCTGAGCTCCTCCATCTGCTGCCTCAGGAACTCGACTCTCTGCCTCTCGTTCTCTCTCCTCCTGTCCTCCTGCTCCTCCATCCGCTCCAGCGCCTCCCGCCTGCTCCTCTCGTACTCGTTCTCAAAACGCCGTCTCTCCTCCACAGCCTCCTCGTCCGCCTCGAGGAGAAAATGTTTGCCACATCATGATCATCATCAAAAACAAAAATCCCTTATAATTTTTTTTTATGTTTATTATTAAAAAGTTTCTGTACCTGTTTTTTGTGCTGCTGCTGCACCTCCCACTGACTCACCACATGATCCTTATGCAGCTCCGACTCCACCTGCGTCACACACACACACACACTTACACACTCACACACTCACACACACCTGTACCTGGGTACCTGTCTACCTGTGCTCCTCCCCTCTTTCCGCACTCTCACCTTGCGTAGTTCTGGATCGTTCCTCCTCCAGCGCTCCTTCAGAAGCTCCTCTGCGACCTTGAGAAACAGAAACAGAGAGAGAACGCGGTTAAAGACGTGAACACTGTGCGCTACCGTATGCTGCAGCGCCTCACGCAGGTTGCCTCACCTTCTTCCTGCGCTCCTCCCGCGCCGATCGGAGGTCCTCGGCCCTGTCCTGCTGCCGCCTCAGGGTGGCGCTCCTGTCGCGGGCGGACGCTCGGAGCTCGGCCTCCAGCTGCGTGTTCTCCTCCTGCAGCATGCTCCTCAGACGCTCCCGCCGATCCTCCAGGCTCTTGGTCTTCTCCTCGTGCAGACGCTCGCGCCAGAACGCCGACATGCTGCGAGGAGGGAGGAGAGAGGGGGGGGTGACGGTGACGTGCGACGGTGTCCACAATGCCGAGTCACATGACCGGACCCTGTAAGAGACTCGGCGCTCACCTCTGCTGGTACGACTCCCGCGAGCTCCACTGCGCCTGCTTGCTGCCTCGGACCTGCTGCTCCTTAAAATACCGCGAGTGCGTCTGCCACTGCTGGAGACGCCGCGCCTCCTGCTCCCTCTGACGCGCCAGCTGCCGCTGGAGGGGACGCAGGCGGCTCGGCCAGTGCGTGGACAGGGTCGGCAGCGCCATCGCTCGGCCTGAGGGGGAAACGCGGGCTGATCAGATCCAGATGTGGAACAGATGAGCATCATTTGCTTTATATTTGAGATCTGTACACTTTATGTAAGTCTTATGATTGTTGATTTAATTATTTCCACTTTACTTGTGATTGTGTGATTGTCTGTGACCGGTGATCAGCTTCTGATATAAACGATTCTGTACCGAGTGATGAAGATCCAGAGAGACGCAACAGAAACACATTTCTATGGCGTTACATTATCACAAATCACGCGCGTTAAAAGCATCTGATCTGCCTTTTTCTCCAGTCTCATAACACCACCACGTGCAGTGTGTTCTGACACTCTGGAGGAGTTTGAGGCGGTAAAACATCTGTTTATTTACAGTCCTACAGGTGGCGCTCTCGGAACTATTCACACTATAACTTTCACCCTGTGTGGTCGGTGTGAATTATTTACATAGAAATTTATTTAGAGATAATATTTACAGTGGATGACACACACACACACACACACACACACACACACACACACACAGCTCAGTTAAATGTTAAACTCTTTCATATGAAGTTAGTTTGTAGTGTTTAAACTCTGTGCTTAGCTTTTAAGCAAGGAAACTAGTGTTATCAGAAACGAGCGACATTTAATTACTCATTAAAACTTTCTAAAGGTTTAAAATTGTAACAAAATCAGGAGAAAAAATGTTACAGTGAATCTGGATGTTTATAAAATCATGATACAGCACTGAGGTCTCGTGCGGAGGCTCGTGACTCTGATCCTCACCTCAGGTGTTCACACTCTGCTCTCGCGCCCGCTCTCTATCGCTTATCAGTATCATTAGTATCGCGAATCAACTTGCCCGCGCGAGCGTGCGAGCGTGCGTGCGCGCGTGTAGTTCCAGCCCTGTATCATCGGTTATATACTGCAGGCTCAGCGTCTCCATGACGCGCTAGCTACATTAGCCTGATTACCGTTAACTCTACAAACTCCAAGAAGAGTTCTCTCTTAATAATAATAATTATTATTATTATTATATTTATTATTATTTACTCACCGAGTTCAATTACAGATTTTCTGGAAACTTCCTTCCGTTTCGTTGCACTCACAGTGATCTTATTAAGCGTCTTAAACAAACGGACCAACGGATAAACTCAAACACAACAGACACTTCCTGTTTCTCCTGGAAACCGGGGCGACTTCCTGTTTCTCCTGGAAACCGGGGCGACTTCCTGGTTACGGTACGGCGCGCTGTGAGGGTCAGACCGTCTCGAGCGGTTATCGTTTTACAACCTGGGTGGGTAGGTAGGTAGGTAGGTAGGTAGGTATTTATCTGAGACACACTGGAGACATTACTGTACCCAATAGGAATCTCATTCTCACTCACTCATTGTCTATGCCGCTTTATCCTGTATTCAGGGTCACGAGGGGCCTGGAGTCTATCCCAGAAGCCTTAGGGCATGACAGGGTGCCAATCCATCACAGGGCACACACACACATTCACACACTACGGGTAATTAAAAAATTGCCAATTAGCCTACATGTCTTTGGACTGTGGGAGGAAACCGGAGTACCCAGAGGAAACCCACCAAGCACGGGGAGACATGCACACCCCATGCACACAGAGACGGGATTCGAACCCCATGCGACAGTGCTAAACACGACACCCGATAGGAATCTGTTTACAAAAAATACTGAAATTCTGTCTGTTTGCCTAGTTGGTGGTTACAGAGTTAGTTTCATCACAGGTGTTCTTCATGATCTCTACCAGTAAGCAGCCTCATCGACGTTTATGTTATCGTGTGATAGTGTCACAGGCGCTTCTCATTGAATGTGGCAGTAGGCAGCAATGTCTACTCCAAAAACAGTTATGTCAAGCCGAGTTCATATCCACTGAAACCCTGGATCAGACTGTGTCTCCATACAGACAGGCAGAAGAAGTACGAGGTGCCAAAACATTGGAGCAGCGTGTGGAATGACAGCAAGTTCCTCCCACACTCCATTCACAGGTAATGAATGATAGCACACAGGTTCGGTCAGGATCTGCACATGGGCAGAGCCGCAGGTACTCTCTAGTAAAACAAACAAGCAACAAGTAGGCAACAAATAATCAGCAAAGAGAAGTTAACTGAAGTGGAACTGGTCATAAAGTGACTGACCGTCAGGGAGTGTGTTGTACCATTCGTCCACTCATTTACCTGCACCTAGGGGCGATTTAGCAATGCTGATAACCACCAGCATTATCTCTGAGGGATGGGAAGAACCCAGAGGAACCCAGTTAAGACATGAGGAGACCATGTAAAACGCCTTACAGTGACCTGAGATCAGAGAAAATGTTGCTCTCTGTAAAAGCGTCTCCTACTGTGTTCCCAGTCCACGCCTCCTTATTAAGAGTCAATACTGACTGGAAATAAAGGTGACCAACCACTTCGTCCTGTCTGTCTTATCATGTGACTGGAGCCAGTTAAGCAGAATCTTTACCTGATGATGAATTATCATAATAGTAATAGTAATAATAATAATTATGATTTTATAGTTATGATTCATCACTACCTTTAAATAAAGCAGAAAGAAAAACGAGTTCATTGTACAGCTGAGAGAAAGTGCATACTGTACAACAGGTAAAACTAGCCTGATCGTCCCGCCCCCTTTCCCCTGATTGGCTGGCCAGCTGTACACCTGCTCAATAAGACCTGCTGCTCTCTGAAAGAATCACGGAGCTTCCAGTTGCTGCTCTTGTGCTTTATTCAGTTTAACACCGGACAGCCAGTCAGAAAATTGGAGCGAGCTCTGTGTGTGTTCTCACACACAGGCTGTGTGTGGCTTTTTTGTTCTCCCGTTTACATTAGTGTCGATTTTTAAAAGACTTTTATTACTGTTGAGGTCTTCTCAGCCGTCATGGCTCTTCTGATGGAGCACCAGTTCAGGCAGCTCCCAGCCGACAGACAGGTGGAGACGCGACCCTTCCTCGAGGCGGTGTCTCACCTGCCCCCCTTCTTCGGTAAGTTTGTAATCAACAGGATCAGTTTTGGGTTTAATCCCTCGGCTCGATCCTCAACCGACACCCAGTGCCCCAGGCAAGGTGTAGGAGACACTGGGCAGGGTAATCACTATGATGTCAAAGCTCGTGATGTCAGAGATCACGTGCTGTTTATTATTATTATTATTATTATTATTATTATTTAATTTACACATTTACAGCTTAGTTCATCCAGTGCACTCGATTATGCATCCGAAAGATTTGTTTCTGTGGGTAAGTTTCAACATTATTAGTTTTAGCTAAACAAACAAAACATGAATTTATCAATTTAAATGTAAAGGAGCGCATAAAAACTTTGTCTTTATTTCATTTTATTTTACTTTCTCTTCCTTTATTTCTATTTGTCCCACTCTAAGACACAGGATTTTCATCCCAATCCTCAGTAATTCCTATGTATTATGTAATAAATACAATGTAACTAACAGGATTTAATGATACCTTATAATGTGGAATATTAGCTCTTTGATCTGTGTTATAACTGTTCATTAATTCTGTGTGAGAAAGAAACACAAGAGCAAACTCAACTGTAATATTAAAACCCTGATATATTTGTGACAGGTATAAATATACAGAACTGGTCCGCGCCTGAACTATTGATTAATCCAGTTATTCACTTTTCTTAGTGCTTATGTTACACCCTGTTCTGTGTGTGTGTGTGTGTGTGCACCAGTTATCTAAGCATCAAGCTTGATTTGTGGGATTTTCCACTCGTGATTGCGACGCTTGCTGAAACTTTTGTTGTTTTGGATCGGATTTCCCCGGATCGCCCGACAGTCAGGAGGTCCATCGCTGCAGTAACTTAATCTTCTGGTGTCGATCTGAAGTTGAGAAAATTGATTGGCGCGGTGTCCGGTTGCTCTGGGTTCCATCCAAGCCGGCTTTGTTCATGGCTTCTTCATGCTGCTATTCATGCGTATGGAAAAAAGGCTTTCCAATGGACCGAACCAGACGCCCGGATTAGATACCAGGCCTCATTGTGCCGGCGCACCTCGAACCCAAGAGTCTGACGCTCGGAGAACGGACTTAAATCCTGATGATGCCTGGATGAGTTTCATCACTGAGTTAATCCTTATTCTTAGTGATGCCCATGAACTCATCTGCCTCTTCATGATTTAAAAAAATGCTCACAGATTTGTGGTTTATTTAAATTGACCATTCAGACACACCACATGGTTCTGGCTCTGGATACACATCCTCCCCCAGGACACACACACCACCACTGTGTACACACCTGGAACGGCATAGCTGCTAATTAGCACCTGAGAGAAGACTAAATAAACAGGACAGAGCCCCTCGGGGACTGAAGCATTCTGACACCAAAGTGTTAAAGCAACGCAATTAGTGTGTAATATGAGTAAGCATAGACAAAGAAGTGTGTGTGTGATGTGTGTGTGTGTGTTGGGGGGTGTTAGCAACCACAGACTGTGCAGAAGAGATGAGAGAAAGAGCGGCACATCGTTCTGTCGTGCAGTTGATAATGAACTCATAATGAACACGTTCACACTGAGGGAAGAGAAGCCATGAAGGGAACAGGTGAAGAGCTCGTGGTGTAACAGGACACGGACGCCACCACACTGTGTGTGTGTGTGTGCTGAAGGCTGTCAGCAGCCCGCCCTGCAGGACACATTCACTTAGACCCCCAACCGTGCCGCGAGACCAACACCGCTGATCAGTTTTCACCGCACGTCCCAGTCCGACCGAATGAGACGCGGCCTACAGATCTGCTCATGGCCACGCGCTCACTCACACACCAGTGCGTTGTACACTCGGCTGCCAGAGCGGTGCTCACCTGTGGCTGCGCTAACGCCCGTACACCAGCTATACACACCGGTGTGGTGATGGACATTATTGTGTTATCATGGACAATTAAATATTCTACACAATAGCACACTGGTGTGCAGGAACACATGATGGTAAATGGTTTTGTGACTTGAGCAGAGCAATGCAAAAAATATGGCCCCCTTCAAGGAAATCAGCTCCTCTTCATTATGTCTAAAAGTGATTGTCCAACAAGACCCAATCTACTCAGCTGCTTTTCTGTTTGTTACCTCTAATTCTCTTTTACAATCAAATGTCCAATCAATTGGACGAGAACTGAGTGTCCAATCTAATCCAGCTCCTCTCTACCCTACGAGAAGCGGGTGTCCAATCCATAAGACCTCTTCCATATAAAAACAGTGTCCAATCAAATTGCGCAATAATTATTCACTCAAATATTCAATTAGAAGTTACTTCCTTCAAAGAATTGTCCATCAAATCAGCTCTTCTACTCTTCATTGATTCTCATTCATTTTCAGATCCAAGTTCCCAGTGACTTCCAAGAAAGAGCTGATTGTACAATCCCACCAGCGCCGCCACTTTCCTTTAAGAACAACATCTCCAATCCAATCAGCTCTACTCCTTTTATTTCAGAAGTGAGAGTCTGATCAAATCACCAAAATCATCTTAAGAACTAAGAACAGGACACAAAAGAGGGACGTCCGTCTTGAAGGGCCCCTGCGGCGTTTGCACACTCCACTGAAGTCGCCTTCATTTCCTGCGGTGTAGACCTGACTGGTTCTGAATGCGAGCAGGAACCGGACGCTCCGTCTGACAGAATCGGGTTACGGCGAGTCTTTTGCTTTTGTTCACGTGTACGTTAAGCTCATTAAGCACGGGTCCTGATTTCCGCCATGATACCCCACGACTCTTTATTGTAGGGCCGCTGAAAAATTCATGACCCGCCGTCGCTGCCGCCTTCACGAATCTGTCATGCTCTCTGAAGACGCTGAATTATTCAGAGACGGACTTTTTTTCATACGATAAATGCAGAAGGTCGGACCAGGTTCAGAACAAACCTTAAAGTTTGGGGTCCGAGTAGGAACAGATCAGGTGCTCAGGACTGGTAGCAGATCAGTGTTTAGATATAAAAGATATGTAGTGGTAGTTTAGTAGCTTACCAATGCTTAGCTAGCTTTCTAAGCACAACACTTTGTGCTGGAACTAGTTAATCCTCTTCTTCTTGTTAACCTAATCATGAGGTTTACTTCAGCTTGTTTACAACTCATCACTTTATTTCGTGTCTCGTTGCAGATTGTCTCGGCTCCACCGTTTTCGCCCCCATTAAAGCCGACATCGCGAACAACATAACCGTGAGTGTGTTTCAGCTGTTAAACACTGACAGGTTCTGCTGAGGTTAAAGCTCCACATGTGAACTGTTTTTGTTTGTGTTTTCCACTCAAAGAAAATCAAGGCGGTGTACGACAGCAACCCGGGTCGATATCGGACGCTGCAGCAGATCCTGGAGTTTGAGAAGGAGACGTACACGACCGAGTGGCCCAGCGTAGGAGCGACGCTCTCGCTCATGTGGCTCAAAAGGTCAGAAGATTGATAATATGAATGCCCTTTTTTCTGTCCTGATTTAAATCCCATCCCTGGTCCTCTTCTTTCACCCGTTCTGTCCCCAGTCCTTGTTCCTGTCCATTTTCCCATTCCTGTTTCAGACCTTGCTATCCTTACCTTGACAACAAATTAATATTTGACGAAGATCTCACGCATGACGGTGAGTCTTTCTCTGTTTCAGGGGGCTACGCTTCATCCAGGTCTTCCTGCAGAGCTTAGTGGACGGTGAGAGGGACGAGAACAACCCCAACCTGATCCGAGTTAACGTCAGCAAAGCCTACGAGATCTCGCTGAGGAAATATCACGGCTGGATCGTGCAAGGACTCTTCAAAGTAAGAACTCGCAGTTCTCCCTCTGTGACATACAAACTCCTTCATTATGCGTGTATTGTGTCGAAGATTTGTGTTTGAAAGTATAACCCTCTGTGTTATACTTTAGGAACTGCAGATCTATTACTACACATCTAGAGCCAGAATTTCACACTGTGATCCCTGTGCATTGGTGCTGATCATGTCCTGTGTCTCCCTCTAGGCGGCGCTGTACGCTGCTCCGTATAAATCGGACTTCCTGAAGGCGCTGTCTAAAGGCCGTGAAGTCAAAGAGGAGGACTGTTTGGAGAAGGTGCGCCAGTTCCTCGTCAACTTCACCGCCACCATCGACGCCATCTACGAGATGTACGCCAAGATGAACGCTGAGCTCGATTACAAGGCCTGAGCTGCGGCTCTGCCTTCCGATTGGCTCTCGTCAGACTCATTCTGCTTTCTGATTGGACGCTCTCTCTCTCTCAGGGTTTCTCTAGGCCTGTTGTTTGGTGTTTGTTTTTCTGTCCTGTAAGGGGGATGTGTCCCGCCCGGCCGGCGCAGAGAGTGCTGACTCTTATACAGGACACATGCTGTCAGTTTGATGTGTTCGGTGTCTAACGAGTCAGGCCGAGTGGATGAGTGTTCGAATCCTAAAGAGATTTCCTTTAGTAATAAATTATTATAAGTTAATTTATATTTACTTTGAAAATGATATAATAATGCAGCACAAGAACTGTGGAAGGATGTAGAAGAGATTGCGAGTGGTCCATACGGTGTTACGGCTGATAATGATGCACAATAAAACAACACTAGTGTTTGTAACTCATTCTTCTTGTTCAGTTCATCATCTTGCTTATTAAACACGAACCTTTTACAGAAGAGCAGAACGACTGTTCCAGCTGCAACACATGAGGGCGCTGCAGGATAAAAAAAAAATGGTCCTACCTACAGTACAGTAAATGCAGGGCATTTATTCATTCAAATAAAATGATATCTAGTCAGTGCTGAAAAAACACAGCTTGTATTCCACCATTGTAAATCTATTCTATAGCACTTTGTCTTTACGCATCACATACACGCAGACACATACAAATGAAACCAAGGACATTATGTCCAAGTGATTAGCTGGGACCAACTCGTCCTGGTGTCCCGCTTCTGGTTGGAGATCTCGTCACATGGATGCCCCGTGTGGTCTGTTTGGGATGCGTGTGGTGACTGGGGACGCTTCCATTTTGTCATGAAGACGGTCCTGTCCTCGGCTGATGCAGACAGCTGTTCTCTGAGGACGCGTGACTGCAGTCGCTCAATAGATCAGGACTGGAATTTCTTACATTCTACCTGAGTCTCCAATAATAAAATCACATTAACTTAAAGTCTTCCAGCATGAACTTCCAGCGTCCCAACACACAGTATGATGCAGTCCAATCCCTGTTGAGTTCCCTGTTGAGTTTGGTTCCTCTCAAGGTTCCTTCATATTGCCATTCTAAGGTGTTATTTCCCTCATCATTTTGATTTTGTCAATTATTAAAACTGCTATACAAATAATATCGAATTAAATAGGAAGTGATAACAATTTTTTACATCCTATATTAAAAATATCCCGGAAAATGATTTCCCAGAAGCATAAACACAATGCAGTTCTTGAAGTTCTTGAGTTCAGATTTTCTTTTCTTTTTCAATCACTTCAACTAAAAATCATCCAGTATACTGAAGCAGATCAGGGGGAATGAGTGTGTGATGGTGATGATGGTGATGTTCCTGAAGTCGCCGTGTCCATGCCGCCAGGGTACCTTGGCTAGATGAAACCACCACAACGTTCCTCAGGGTTTTTTTCTTAACTGCTCAACGTTGTTTGGTGCGAATTGTTAACACAAAGTTACAGCCAATGAAATGTAAAAATCTTTTTTTTTTTAATGAACTAACTTTCGTTCAAAAGTTTGATACAGTAGAAAGATACAGTCGATGTTGCGCTGCTGTCGTCTGCTAACACTGAAGTTGCAAAGCAAACCTCTACGTCTCGACTGTCAACAGTATTTTATAAACCGTTTCAGGTAATAATGTTTCCACATGGCTTTTTCCAAGTGTCTGGTGTTGGTGTGCTATTCTCAGCCTTGTGTCAGCCAGTTAGCGTTAGCAGCTTAGCCGGCTGAGTGAGAGCAGAGGGGCGGTGATCTCCAGCAGCCGAGGTTGGGACACACCCAGCGCCTGAGGCTCCCTACACACTCCTCACGCTTCCAGAGCAGCTCCACCACAGGCACTGTGAAACACACCAGCTCCTGTCCAAGCTCCTGGAGCACAGCGACGCCTTATCACCGTGGAATTAACAGACTTCTCCATGGTTTCTGGAGGGAACGCAAAAGTAAGTCCGATTTTTATTCGACCTTCTGTGTCCTGCTCATACATCATATATCTGCTGAGAACTTAACTTTCACACACTCCATTCATTCAGCTAATGACTCTCAATCTAACACTCACAGCTTCTCTTCAGTTCTTTTATATATAATCGTTTTAATGAAATGTGCCAGTGTGGAGCAGCAGCCGAATTCTCACATACCTGAGAAACAGAAGCAGGTTTGGTGCCAAATTTCCCATACAAAGAGTTGATTTATCTTCTCATGAAGCAACAGCATGTCGGAACACGCTCGGCTTCCAGCACTGAAAGGAACAGTTTCTTACTTCTTGCTGCACGATTTCACAACACATTACAACAACCCGAAACTAACACATCACCATGTGAAGACGTGAGAAAGCTGAGATCACTGACCCACAGCTGGAGCATTTCCTGTATCCCGCTCACTCAGCGCTTCACCTCGTCCCCATCGGGTTCGTCTGACCTCGACCAGGACGTGCTTTATAATACTGAGTATTATAGTGAGTTGATTTTAAACACAGTGAACATAGACTAGTTGCAGTTGGGTTGCAGTGGAGATGAGAGAAAAGTGCTGCAAAAGAGACATTATTAGGTTCCTTTGCGTGGGAATGAGAGAGATCGACCTCCTGCTGGTTTCATCTACATCTAGGCATTTGGCAGACGCCCTTATCCAGAGCGACTTACATTTTTATCTCATTATACATCTGAGCAGTTGGGGTTAAGGGCCTTGTTCAAGAGGCCAACAGGGACAACTTGGTGGTAGTGGGACTTGAACCTGGGACCTTCTGAACCGTAGTCCAATGCCTTAACCACTGAGCTAACCCTGACCCCTGTGTGTGTTTCACACACTTAGCATTGTGTGTAGATGTTTTGAACCTAACCAAGCCAGCATTTCTGGATGCAAGAACCGCAATCTCTAACACCATGTGCCAAAATTTAGCGGAAAGTCTTACCAGGATTATATACAGAGCGTTCAAGTCAAAGCGGGATTGTGCAGAATAACAGAAGACAGTTATTTCTCTATATAATCCGCTGCTACACTTATCCCAGTGTCTCACTAGTGCTTGGACACCATCAAGGTGTGAAGTTTTGGCCTCCCAGGAACTCCCAATGACTTGGAGCGAGATCAGGACTGTATGTGGGATGCGAACAGAACTTAAAGCTGAGTTCCTGCAGTGGCGTTAGAGAATGAGTGTGTGTACAGATGTTCTCGCAGACAGATGCGTCTATTCTGGCGTTGCCGAGTTTCATTTTCCACTTGCTGAATGTTCACGTGAGCAACTGTAGTGGTCTCCGAGCCACCTTTACAGTGTTTGCACGGGTCAAATCTTCTGTAAGAAGTCTTCTGTAAATGTCAATCACTTTCACGTCTTCATTTACAGAAAATGTCATTCCGGTTTGACTTGAACCACCCATGTACAGTATAAGAGGAAATAGGGAATAAATCTGGACGCTCAACAAGGACATATGGGTGTGATCGACAGGGGTGCACATACTTTTACCCATATAATGACTCTACAGTATAGTCAATGGCTTCCTGTGTGTGTAAGACTGAAGACAGATGTGCGGCATTAATAACCAGGGGGACTTGAACAGATGTGATGGGGTGTTGTAGTCAGTGGCGGTTATGTTCGTGTGCCGGCGTGGACGCGACATAAAGCAGATCACGAGCTTTTCATTACAACTGCGATAAACACACTACAGCTCGTACAGAGTCGTGTCTGTATGTCGTTACAGTAGTAGTTGATATGTAAATAAGGGCTGCAGTATGTAAATGAACACCTTTTACCAGGTCCTAACTAGGTGTGTGTGTGTGTGTGTGTGTGTGTGTATTCTTATATACTATATTCATTGATGTATTTATCATTTACACTTTATGATTTATTGAAACCCCGATCAGAGCTGAGATTTATTGCGACAGGAAGTCTGTTCTGTCTCTTACTGTATCAGTCAAATAGGAAGAAGCGGAAGAATAACACTCTGTCTTATTGTCTCCACGCTTCCTGAAAGAAACTGACTCTCAGCATACTATGGGTTTTATGATAAGACGGCTTGAGACACTGGGACACACGACCCTGCGATTTGTCACATATACACGCAAAACTTCCTTTGCATAATGTATCGCCGCTTGGGTGCTGGGGTCAGAGTGCAGGGTCAGTCATGATACAGCAGACAGGGTGAAGGGCCTCGCTCAAGGGCCCGCAGTTCCAGCCAGTCGGAGCTTGCGCTTGACCCATCAGCCTTCTGATCAGTAACCCAGAGCCTTAACCTGCTGAGGTCCGCAGGTCTCGCCAAATGTGTCTTCTGTTCCAATGTTGCAGCTGAGACATGCAGAATTTTTTTCCAACCAATTGTATTTCATATATCAAAAGTTATCTAAATCAAATCAACATGCTAGCAGTTAGACCTCAGACCAGTTATGTTCTTAGGGAAGTTTTTTTAAGGATGTTTTTGTCGTAGGGGACAATAAGAGGAATTAAATCCAGTAAGCAAAAAATACAATTTGTACAAAATAAGATCAAATCGTCTGCTGTCACGGATGGACTGACTCACTTCCCCTTTTTATAGAGTGCGCATTCTGTGTTCTCAGAAAATACATGACTATTAAATCAGGAGAAATAAACAGGACACAGTTAAGTATGCAATATACTATCCTCGTAATACGCCCTCACTCACTCATCATTTATACCACTTTATCCTGTATTTATGGTTCTGGGGACCTGGAGCCTGTAACAGGAGACTTAGAGCATGAGGCGGGTACTCTCTGGACAGGGTGCCAATCCATTGCAGGGCACACACACATACTTTTGGGAACAGCAAGTAGCCTAACCTACCGGAGTATCCGGAGAAAACTCACCAAGCACGGGGAGAACATGCAAACTCCATGCACACAGAGACGGGAATCGAACCCAACCCCTGGAGGTGCAAGGCGACAGTGCTAACCACTACACCGCCGTGCCGCCTGTACTCATGATATTTAACTCAAAGTAGAATCAGAACAAGTCATCATTAAATATATGTACATATTATATATAATATATATTATTAATAATGATTTATAATATTAATGCATGTGTATTTGCATATCCTAATTCCCTAAAGTTCGATAAGAAGGCCTCGGCACTCATTCAGCTCAGTAAGGCTGATGTACAGAGACAGAGGGCAGAGGGATAATCACCAATCCAAACAACCTTAATAAGAAATAGACGGAATATATATTCAAATTTGATAATTTTAATCTAACATGAAACCAAAACTACTAACCCTACTCGATGCTACTTTATGACTAAATGACTATAAGGACATTTAGAAACTCTTGGAGTAGAACCGAAGAATGACACACAGACATGAGCGACTGAATCGTAATGCAGACAGCATGGAAAAGAACAAAATGTACTTTCAGTTACAACCAGGCCTAAGTCTTTCTAATTTAAGTAAAGATGCATGCAAATCTATTTGCAATCAATAACTGACCCATAACAAGCAGACTTGCCACACACACTTGCTTTATTATACAGTTGCAGCTCTTGAGTTTGATTGATGGACATTCAGAATCGATCCACTTGTCTGGAAGTGAACCCTGCATGGACCTGACTGTAACTTGTGACTTGTTGACACAGTTCACACACACTTTGAGGATATCTATCGGGAAAAAGTTCCTTTATAAATAAACTAAATCCTGTGTGTCTTTACGTCCTCAGAAGACGAGAGTAAAAAGAAACTTTTGTGAATTGTTTTTGTCCAGCCATCAACAGAGCACCGATCATGCTTCACTCTTAGATGCGCAATGTTGTGGTTTGGGGAGTCTGCCATTGTGACGGAAGCATTATGACAAACAGGATGTTAGGTACCTCTGGACAAAGATAAGGACCCATGTGGGGGAGGGTCCATGCAAATATTTTTCTCCCCTTATGATGTCAGTGTGGAGGCAACTGGCTTGTTTAACGAGACACAGGTGGACGTTGGGGAAAAAATGATGGGAATTATGTTTTCATATTCCTTCCCGAAAGGCAACACCGTGTTTTTAGCTTTTTAGCCGTAATGTCAATGCTATGTGAAAGCACGGTGTGGTCTGAGAACTTACGATCAGTTGTGGAGAAGCTGGCTTTGCTGGTACGTCCTCCTAATTTCCTAACCATTAATTAAGCTCGTGAATCACTTCAAGCCTTTCGAGGTATGAGGGATGCACTTACTGTACTTAGCATTTGTTTGGGAACACAATGTTTCTTTGTTAATGAATGTCATGTCACACATACATCATTTTATCTGCTTGTAGTAACATTTAATTAAGTCCATAATTAATCCTACGTTTTTAATCTTAACATTTAATATAAGTCCATCATTAATCTTGTGTTTTCTTGAAAGCTCATCATGCAAATTCATGTTTAAGTTTATATTATTTAAATATCTAAATATTAGCATACAAACTTCTAAAATGAAATTATTAATGGTCCTAGTACAGAACCTTGTGGGTCCCCATATATCACATTTAAATGGAAAATTAGCTAAAAAAAAGTTCATTAGTATTTGGATTGACAGTATTTCAATCAGATATTCCAATCTACAATGTACTACAAATGTGAATTTACACAATATCTCTGCTTTGGATGTATGTGACAATTTCCTGTCCTGAGGTTTTAAAATAGTCATGGCTTTAAATCCACACACCTTGTTGCACATCGGGTCATTGGCAAGCAAAACCTAGAATGAGCTCGAGCCTAAAGATCGAATAAGGTCAAGTTTGTCCCGAGGGCAACAAGGTTAGCGCAAAAGAAACTGATAGTAACTACTGACGCGTGAACGATATTGTAGTGTGTATTTTTTTTTTTCTTTTTAAAATTGATGCCAAATACATGAGACAATACTGGTTAAGCAGGCTTTCACCAATTGGAATCAGGAAGCGGCTGAAGGCAAGCGCAAACACGATAAGCCAAGCATTTTCTAATATCCATAAGAATAGTCCAGGCTTGTGTGAAACTACAGGACTAACTGGGGGATTCAATGAGTTTGCTCAGTGACACGGGAGTCGTGTTTTCTCAGGTATTTGTGATGGTGTGGGAAACTGGAGTATGGGAGAATAGGAATGTCGGGATGAGTCATCACATGTCCAAGATTTTGGAGCCTCAGATAAAGGAGCTAAAGCAACATGAGAAGCTTGAGTTTAGATAAGAGGCGGTAAATGTGGTATCGATTTGCGTTGTGTTAGCGTTGTTTATACTACGTAATGGGGACTTTGTGCCCGCAGTCAGGTGCAAATATATATTTCTTTCATGTCTTAGAGTTTGTTTAGGCTTTTAGCATGATTTATTAATTCATGAGAAGTCTTAACCACCCTGTTTGTTTAATATATTATCATTTGCTTTTTAATACACTTTGTCCATCTGTCGACAAACTTTTATAGTCTCTCTTAAAAAAAAAAAATCGTCCTCTTCCTGGGACCACGGATGTGTTTTTAACTCCACATATGGACTTTGATTAGTTTATTAGTATTTACTGTTTATTAGATTATTTCATATGTAAACACATTAAAATTTTATTACAGCGTATTTTTCTATGTGCCTCAGACTTTTGCCCAAACTTTATAACCTTTTATAATACAGAACAATGCAAAGGTCTTGACACTCTTTCCCCCCATTTCTTCCATTTCTTTGGTTGCCAAAGCTCCAGACCTTCTTGTATTTTTAATCTGATCTTGAGAAATAATTCCTCAGGCTTCCTGAAAGACTTTTTTGTCTCTCATTTTCAGTCCTGTCCCTGTCCCTGAGCAGTTTCAGAGGAAAGGGCTTTGTTTGTTAAGCCACACAGTGACCTACGTATGAATCATACAAGCATAAAGCACATCTAACTTAAGGCAAGAACCAGTATGAAACAGGTGCGAATGATGATCAGGCGGTGATTAGTATACTGCTGATGCTGAATACTGAGTGGGTGGAGCAGACGAGAGAGGAAATAAGGTCGCTGCTGAGCTGAAATGTATATTGTATCTTTAAGCACTTTGCAATCTGCCACAGTAAAACATCTGGTACGATTACACTCATCTCACTCACTCATCATCTATACCATTTAATCCTGTATTCAGGGTCACGGGAGCCTGGAGCCTATCCCAGGAGACTTAGGGCACATGGCAGGGTACACCATGGACAGGGCGCCAATCCATCGCAGGGCACAGACACACACACATACACTCACTCATTCACACACTACGGGCAATTTGGGAACGCCAATTAGCCTAATCTGCATGTCTTTGGAATGTGGGAGGAAACTGGAGAACCCGGAGGAAACCACCAAGCACGGGGAGAACATGCAAACTCCATGCACACAGAGACGGGAATCGAGCCAGGCCGGGGATCAAACCCAGACCCTGGTGGTGCAAGGCGACAGTGCTAACCACTACACCGCCTCTGGTACCATTACATTTCATTTTAATATGGCAAAATGAGACGCGGCTCACGACTGTCCATACAATCTTTTTAAAATTGCAAGATAATGAAGAGATAGTGGAGACTCCGTTTATAAACATCACATAAAATAAAAAATCTCAGTTGTGATAACACTTACTACATTATATGAATTATGCATGTAACTAAAACTCTCTTTTAAATCTGCCCAAGCTTCTGAAAATGAATCAACACACTCTGACCAGTGTCTGGCTGCTGTTTTTCCAGGTTAATCCTGCAAGGCTCTGAGCGAGCGTGAGGTCTCCTCCCTCCTACAGCCGACCCGTTTGACGAGGAATTTGGCAGCGACATACTACCTGAGGGATGAATGAGGTAAGGAATAGTGTGTGTTTGTGGATGGGTGTGGGGGAACTTTCCAGAAGAAACAGAGATCTTTTATATTACTACTTCAGAATCCCATCCCTGTGGTGCTGCATCTTTACCTTCAGTCACAGACCGTGAGGCTTTGGCTAAACATAGACGCCATGTTGAAGTCTGTAACATGGAAATCTACTGTATAATATTATACTTATGCCACATGTTTTGAAAAGTAAGTAGGAAACCTGGAGCAAACTGGGAGCCTGTCCACACGGAGACGCGTTTCGCTGTAGACGTATACATTTTTTATCGTATTGGCGTTTCATCCGCACGGATCCGGCGGTTTAGGAGACTGAAACCGCCATTTTTTGAAACCGGGTCCCAAAGAGGATAAATCTGAAAACGACACCCTTGCGGTTTCGTGTGTACAGCCAATCTGTGTATTTTGTGAAACGATGATGTCATGCGCATGCTCAAAGTCCTTTTCTCAGTGTATAGTGTATCTCTATGGCAGAATTACAGCGCCCCATACTGGTCTGGCATATACTGTATATACTACACCATTTTCAGTGGTTTCGTGTGTACGCAGATATTTCTTGAGACGACGCCGAACGAGGAAAAAAAAATATCGGATAGAGAACGCACTGGCTTCATGTGGACAGAGTCTGGGAGAAATGGGAAATATACAATAGCAGTAGGGACACTGGGACATTGGGACGCAGGGAAACTGTAAAACCCAGAAACCCATAAGATTAGGTAGACACAAAAGTTAATAAGAATAAAATAAGAACTGGGTGAGTTGAAAAAAAAAAAAAAATCCCTGAAACTTGTGATAGCTAGGGGTGTTAGAGGTTTCCACAGTTTTTGCACTCAGGAACAAAGAAATACTTTTACTTCCTGTTATTTAAAAACAAGAAGTAAAAGTATTTCTTTGTTCCTGGATTCGTAAAAACCTTGCCATTGTGGAAAGCTATGTATAATTCCAGAATTCGCATTAGGTTGTCATAGGTTTTGTGCCTTATATATGTATTGGTTATTAATTACAAATATAAAAATGGTTTTAAAATGCTACATTTAAGACCTTTGGTTTGCCTCATAAACTGTAAGTGAAGTAGTGTATAAGGTTATAATTATGTAAGTATACTAAGGACATTATGTCTCTTCTTTTCAAACTCCTTGCAGGTTTCCTCCAACTTATTAAAACGTTGTCGCCTGGTCAGGGCTGAGACGGACCCCACTTCCAGCACTCACACCTCTCCCAGTCAGGATGCCTCAGGTGACAAAGAGTCGGCCTTCCCTCTCTCGGCCTTGGCCGACGTCCTGGATGCGGAGGAGGCCAGTCCTCCTCCTCCCACCCAACCCGAGAACAGGCTGAATCTGCGCAACAAGTTCCAGGGAGCCTTCAAGAAGGGCATCTCGAACCCCATGGACCTGCTTGATTCCAACAGTTACGAACCTCCGGTGCCCACGGGCCCGAAGAAGGCACCCATGGACTCGCTCTTTGATTACGGCACATGTCGTGCTGCCAGTAACCAAAAATGGCGCAGGAAGAAACTCCCTCGAGGGTGAGGAGACAAAAATGGAATAGTCATAGAGACGGAAATTAACATCAAGTTAGCAATTATTAAGACTATTCATCTTGTCTAGGGGTACACAAATCTGGATTTTTCAAATCGGGTCCGTCTTCTGGGCCTTCCTCTTTTTCTTCCTGCCTGACAGTTCCATCTTTAACATTCTCCTCCAGAAACACCCCTCATCCCTCCTCTGCACATGTCCAAACCATCTTAATCTGGCCTCTCTAACTTTGTCCCCAAACCGTCCTAGGTGCACTGTCTCTAATATCCTCATTTCTAATCCTCTTCATTCTTGTCACTCTCAAAGCAAATCTCAGCATCTCCAGCTCTGCCACTTCCAGCTCTGCTTCCTGTCAGCTTGTCAGCAGAAACGTCTCCAAACTGTACAATGTTCCTGGTCTCCCGTTTCATTATTGCTAATACTGTTGCCGACTTGTTTCTGTCACAAATCGCTCCTGCTACTTTTCTCCACCTATTCCACCCTGTCTGCACTCACGTCTTCATTTGTCTGACACACTCCTGTTTAAATTCGTCTAAGATTAAGTATCATGTAGGAATGCAATGTACTGTAGTAATGTGGATATTTGATGTAGCGTAGCACAGCCAGAGTGAACACTGAACTGGTGAATGCGGTACTGTTCTGGCGGTGTTGATGCCTCACTGGTGTGTTTATGCTATAGGTGTGGCGTTGTGAATAGCTAGCTCTTTAGGTAATGTTTATACAGATTGTGTGCTTTTCCTCCTCATACACAGGTTTATTGACAACAGTTACTGACTAGCATCCATTTAGGACTTGCTAGACGTGCTTGTTCCTGACGTTTGCATCTTTTGGCTCGGCAGTGTCTGGTCTAAAAAACACAAACAGAGGAAACGAGGAAACTTTTATTTATGTTTTGAAATGCCTCCATGTTTTAATCAGCTAATCAGCAACTGATTAGATTAGGATGCTCAATTTAGGAAGTGGTAAAAGAAAGTTCCCTCTCTAGCAGTCACCGGATCATTACATGATGTCTATTTCACAGGATCACGGATACCCTTGCATCGTGTGATGACAGCGCAGACCCTCCGAGGGTTGTGAAGGTCTTTAACCGCACGCTGCTGTTCGACGCCGTGTCTCACGCTGACCCGGACGCTCTGGACGGCCTGCTGGAGTTCCTGCAGAGGTCCAACAAGAGACTGACGGACGAGGAGTTCAGAGGTGAAGCATAATGTTAAGATACCTAGCAAAACATTGGAAATGGTGTCCATGGTCCTGAAGCTTACGATATAAGGGAAGGCCAAATAATTCATTATAAAATTAATTAGGTTCAATTTCAGTACTTTATATCTTTACGGCTTAATGAGCTTTTTGCTTGTTTAACAGACGAGACATGAGCAGCAGTTTTACAACTGGCAGGAAATATCATCCTCTTATCTCCGTGCTCATCTCTCCCGTTTTAGCCTGTAATTTATACCAGGAAGTGTGTTATCGCTCAGCATGTACTGTTCAGGCACTGCTTCCTGGGTTGTGGGAACGTATTGCGGGGAAGTGAGAAGTCACAGCAAACTGTCTCTCTGCTACGAATTCTCACATGAACACACACACACACACACACACACACACACACACACACACACACACACACACTGGCATTCATCCTGACCTAAAAGCGTACAGTAAATAGTGGAAGTGCTGCTTTGGCTACACGCTACTAAAATGTAATAATGGACAAATGTCCATTATTTTGAATCCCTGAACACACATTTTTATAATTTTTTTATCTGGTCTGAAGTTCAAGTCATTTCCACTTGCTCCTTTAAACTGAGATGGTTTTGAGTGTCAGGTTGCAGTCTGTAATTAGAGATTTAAGATCATGTTAGCTGACATGGGGCGCTCACATTGTCTAAAGTTATAGAGAATGTCAGGTTGGTGCTGGAATCGGCATCAAACCACAACCCTAAGACAACAAAGCCACCAGTACAAACATGGTGAACACTGAGAATATTTACTGTATAAGTGTGTATAGTGATTGGCTCAAAGCTGGCATACCTGTTGTTATTCCCATGTTATTTTTTTTTGTTATTTTTTAAACATTGTTCGGTTCATCTGGTTTCTGCTTCTCGCCGTGCCTCGGTCAGATTGTTCCTTTTCCTGTTTCCGACTTTGCTCTATAGTTAGTTTTTTTGTTTTCAAAATCTAATCTGTGTCTGCATAGATTAGTGACAGAACACATCTGTATTACATGGATGCAGAAGGTAACAATGGTCTCACCAGGCTTTAGTGGCACAAGAAAACTTCATCAGCAGACACATTTCAGATCCAAATGATTGCCCCAGCAATGCTAGCAACACCAGTTGTTTATCCATGTGGTATTTCTTTCCAGGAAACTGTCCCATGCTCAGGAAAACTATGAGGGAATAGGTCAGGGAACAAGCCAGTGGCTTTCTGAAAGAAACCTTTGAAGGGCATCACACAAGGGTGTAGAAAACTCGCACAACACATAAACAACACCAAAAATAAGCTCAGCCTACCAGACCACAGCCAGTTAGCCGCTTCCTTTCACCCTCATCTCCCACTTTAAACCAGTCACTCCAGGTCCGCTCACACAGGGTCACTCCACCCCCCATCCCCTCCATCCCCCCTTGCACAGGGTCACCCCCCACCGCCCAGCCCCCACCACAGTGTCTTTCTGGTTTTGATTCATGTCCGGCCCTGTCCATGTTGTTTGCTCATGCTTAGTCGTTTTCTGTCTGCAGCTTCACTATACAGTTTGGATTTGCATGTAAGTTTTGCTAAAAAAAAGCCCAATTGTACTTGTTAGTACAAAGATACAGTATATTCATACATGACAGCATTGATATGATTATAGCAAAAATATTATTGAGATTATTAAAGGTGGTGTTCTTACACAGTACAAAATTGACCTCAAGATACGTCTTCTTCACGTTGCTCGTTTTCAGAAAGGATCCTGTAACGTTCATTAGTCAACTCCAAGCCCCTGTAAGCATCACCAGGAACCATCCTGTTCACCACGGAACAACTTTGAATAAAGACAATGTATTGTGTGTGTGTGTGTGTGTGTGTGTGTGTGTGTGTGTGTGTGTGTGTGTGTGTGTGTTTCTGTGTAGAGCCCTCCACAGGGAAAACGTGTCTTCTCAAAGCTCTGCTGAATCTATACGGCGGGAGGAACGACACCATCCCTGTGCTACTGGACGTCGCCGAGCAGACGGGAAACCTGCACGAGTTCGTCAACACGCCCTTCAGAGACCTCTACTACCGTGGTACGAGAGAGACAGAGGGAGAGAGACAGAGGGAGAGAGACAGAGGGAGAGAGACAGAGGGAGAGAGACAGAGAGAGACAGAGAGAGAGAGACGGAGAGACTTTTTTTTTGACTTTTTACAATCCTTTATTTTACAAGTTTTGYTTTATAAGCTAGAAAAAGGATTGYGTTGATAAATAATTGATTTAAAATAGATAAATAAATAAATAAATAAATAAATAAGACATTTTGACATTATAGTCATTTTTTAAAAACACATATAGTTATT